>PVHX01022359.1:0-27912 GCA_004024805.1 Geosciurus inauris | reverse complement strand
GGGTCTCTGGTCTAATTCCTAAGTCTTTGATCCACTTTGAGTTGAGTTTTGTGCATGGTGAGAGATAGGGGTTAAGTTTCATTTTGCTGCAAATGCATTTCCAGTTTTCCCAGCACCATTTGTTGAAAAGGCTATCTTTGCTCCAATGAATGTTTTTGGCTCCTTTGTCTAGTATGAGATAGTTGTATTTATGTGCATTGTCTGTTGATGTATACATAGGTTAGTCCTCTAACTTGGCTATTGTGAATTGTGCTGCAATAAACATTAAAATGCATGTATCACTACCATATACTGATCTATAGATTCAATGCAATCCCCTTCAAAATGCCAATGGCATTCTTCACAGAAATAGAAGAAAACAAGCATAAAATTCACATGGAAGAATACAAGACCAGAATAGCCAAAGCAATTCTGAGTAACAATAAGGCTGAAGGCATCATAACACCTGATCTCAAATTTTAGCACAGAGCTATAATAACAAAATACAACATGGCATTGGCATAAAAACAGATATGAAGACCAGTGGAACTGAATAGAAGAAATGGAGAAAAACCCACACAGATATAGTCATCTAATATTTGACAAAGTTGCCAAAAACATGACTTGGAGAAAATGCAACCTTTTAAACAAATGTGCTGGGAAACTGGATAGCCATATGTAGAAGAGGGAAAATACACTCTTCTCTATGGTTCTGCACAAAAGTCAACTCAAAGTGGATCAAAAACCTAGGAATTAGGCCCGAAATTTTTCAACACTTAGGAGAAAACATAGAATCAAAGTATAAGCATAGGCACCACCTTCCTCAGTATGACTTCTAAAACTCGAGAAATAAAACCAAGGATCAATATGTTTGATGACATCAAGTTGAAAAACTTTTCTGCAGTAAAAGAAATTAATTGCATGAAAAGTGAACCTATAGAACAGGAGAAATCTTTGCCAGCTACTCCTCTGGTAGGAGATTTATATCCAGAATATGCCAAGAACTCAAATAACACACACACACACACGCAAATAAGTAATAAAAAATGGGCAAATGAACTAAACAGACATTTCTCAAAAGAAGTAGTACAAATGACAAACAAATACATTTTTTGAAAAAGTTCAACATCCTTAGCAATCAGGAAAATGCAAAAAAAAAAAAAAATGATGCTGAATTTTCCTCTCACCTGAGTGAGAATGGTGAGCATCAAGAGTATATGTAAGTTGAGCCAGGTACAGTGGCGCAAGCCTGTAATCCCAGCACTTACGGAGACTGAGACAGGAGAATTGCGAGTTCAAAGCCAGCCTCAGCAATGGCGAGGTGCTAAGCAACTCAGTGAGAGGCTAAGCAACTCAGTGAGACCCTGTCTCTACATAAAACACAAAATAGGGCTGGGGATGTGGCTCAATGGTTGAGTGCCCCTGAGTTCAATCCCCGGTACCCCAAAAAAAAAAAAAAGAGAGAGTATATATAAGTATATATGAGAGTATATAAAAGAATATACAAAACTAGCACACTATTTTCTAGGTTCAACTCAAGCAAACAGCTGTATGTCAATATTGAAAATTTTTGCATCTGTGTTCAACAATCTGTAGCTTTCTTTTATTGAATTGTTATCCAATTTATAAGCATTTCATCTCTTTTCATTTTATGGACCAATTTGAGGAATATTGGTATTAGTGTCTCTTTAAATAGCTGGTAATCTGTGAATCCATCTAATCCTGAGCTTCTCTTAGTTGGAAGGCTTTTTATTACTACTTCAATCTCATTGCTTGGTATTGGTCTGTTTAGGTTTTCTATATCCTCTTGGTTCAGTTTTGGTAGTATGTGTCTAGTAACTTATCCATTTTTTCTAAGTTTTACAAGTTATTGAAATTTAAATTTTAAAAATAATCTCCAATAATCTTCTGGATTTTAGTCATGTCTATTATAATATCTCCATTTTCATCTTTAATTTTATGAGTCATCTCTCTCTTTTGGTCACAGCAACATAAAGTTGAATAACTCACCCATGTTTATTATAGCGCAATTCACAATTTCCAAGTTATGGAATCAGCCTAGGTATCTGTCAATCAATGAATGGATAATGAAAATGTGGTATACAGATATACACAATGGAGTATTATTCAGTCATAAAGAAGAACAAAATAATGTCATTTACATAAAATGGATGGAACTAGAAACCATAATTTTGAGCAAATTAAGGCAGACTCAGAGAAATATTATGTTTTTCCTCGTATGTGGAAGCTAATGGGAAATTTAAAAACAGGGACAAAAAAAAATGAGACACCATGAAAGCAGAAGGATGATCTTATGCTAGAGAAAGGAAGCTGGACAGGGGGCGGTGAGAGGGTACTGGGGAATGATACTGATCAAACTATACTTTGATGTGTGCATAAATATTTCATAATGAAACCCGCCATTCTGATGATTGAGATATATTGAAAAATGTTAAATTAAAAAAATAATTGCCCATAGATGGAGAATTAAGATATGCTTGCAAATGGCAGAAAACTCACTTTTACATGGATTAAACAGCAAAATGAAGACCATACTGAATTGGCTGGTACATCTGACAAACTGAGGGTTTAACTTCAGGCTTATTCTCATCTAGGGGCTCAAACAATGTTTAAGACTGACTCTTGTAACTATATGTGGTGGTGAACGCTTGTCATTCTAGCAGCTGGGAGTCTGAGGCAGGAGGATGACAAGTCCAAAGCGAGCCTTAGGTAACTTAGCAGGACACTGTCTCAAAATTAAAAAAAATAAAAGGGCTGGTGACATAGCTCAGTGATTAATTGGCCCTGGGTTCTATCCCTGGTACAAAAACAAACAAACAAACATACAAACAAAAACCTGACGACTGACTCTTGCTCTATTCTACCTCCCAGCCTGTTCTGCTTCTGCCTGGATCTCTTTTCAAGCTTCCCTGTGTGGGTACTAAAGTGGTCACATATCTTCTCTTGACACAGGGAATAGAACAATGGCCACCTCAGAGCACAGGGCATTGAGTGGCGTAACGGTGGCTCCAGGAAGAATCCCTATTACAAAGTAAAGGAAAGTTGAGGCTGAATAGGCCGATATGGCAAATGTGTGCTGGAACTGCTAATGGTGACTCTTCATATGAATGGCAAAGAAACGTTAAAGTCTTGTTTCCCCACAGGTAAAACAGATGAAGGTCTTTGTGTTTCTTGACATCTAGGCTTGCTCTGATTAAGATGACTTGGAATGAAGAGCCACAGGCCTTCTGAGTGGAGAATGAATGAAGGTCAGGGCAAGAGATGGGGGACCTGCCAGTAGCATTAAACATTGGTGAGGGTACCAAGAAGGGCAGATTGTTTCCTGAACAGCAGGGAGTGAATCAGATGGAGTGGACCAGCAACAACTCAGAAGGGGTGAAAAGAGGAAGAATGGAGATCTATATTTAGAAACAGGTGGGGAGGGCATCTCCGGCATATTCTTTTGGTGAGCATGATCATTATAATAAAGGTAATAATAGTAAGGAACACTTTCTGTGTGCCAGGCACTGTCCTAGTGCACATGATCTCCACTGTAAACTCCACCGAGGAGGGATTTTTATCCTCATTTTATTTGTAAAGAAGCTCTTCATGCTTGTATTGCCTGCCCAGGGCATGGTGGCTGGTTACTAAGCCCATTTCTCTTGCCACTTTCATTGCATAATGATTCCTGTGGGCCAGTGTCCACAGTACTGATGGCCTGTGGCTGAAGACCCTGAGACATATCCATACAAAACATGAGCTATTATAACACAGGTTAGAACTGAAAACTTGTTACATGGTGAAGACCATGCTAAGAGCTTCATGATCATAACATAATTTTATCCTTACAAGAAACAACCCTATCCCAAAGTCACACAGAGTCTGACCCAAGACACTGTGCTCATCACTGCTGATCACAGGATCATTGGAAACAAAATATCTGAGTAATTCCTATCCCATCCCTACTATTTCTATAGTAGAAATACTAGAAAGTGTTTCTTAACTTGGAAAAACGAGAGAATTGTTCAGGTTCTCATTTTGCCCTGAGTTTTTCACTGATTTGTCTTTATTAGATTTCTCCCCTGATGCCAAAAGTTTGCTGTTTTCCTCCTTGTTTATTTTCTCTTCCTGGAGATGACTTTGATACTGATATGTGATTTGATTTCATTATCAGGAGTTTCCCTGGCTCCTTGATTGGTGCTGAGTCTAAAGCCCTGGGGACATGCATCAAAGAAAACTGCTTGATTTTCACATGCCAGGGAGAAGAAAATCAGGCTCCACTCCCCAGGGACAGAACTTCTGGTGTAAAAGTTCCATGCCCCAAGCATCTTGTTTTTATATTTTTTGTCACTGAAGTCCTTAAGAAAGTTAAGTAGTATAGTGTACCATTGTGTGTGACATCTATGTGACAAAATAAAAATAGTGCACAATAATAATGATACATATTCACTCAACAAGTATTTATTGAGCATACTCTATGTCCCAGACTGTTAAAATGCATCTATAAGCCAAACCTTCAGAGAGCTTTTATTCTAGCAGAGGGAGACAAACAAGAAATGATAAACAGCAAACATAAAAGTAAATAAATAGAATAGTGCATTGCTTAGTGATAAGACTATTTAGAAGGAAAAGGAAGGAAGTAGTGAGAGATGTGGGGTGGGAGCTGGCTGCAGTATTAGTGGGGTGGTCAGTGTAAGCATCACGGAGAAGGTGAGACACCAAATAAAGACCAGGGGTGGAGTGATGAAATTGTAAGTGTACAACTCAAGGAAGAATGTTCCAGGCAGAGGGTCAGCTGGAGCAAAGGCCCTGAACCAGACACCTGCTCGGTAAGTTTGGGTTAGCAAAATGACCAGTGGGGCAGAAGCCAACCAAGAAGGGGGAGGCCAGAAGGAGATGAGGCTAGAGAGAAAGCAGTGAGCTAGATCCCACAGGGTTTGTAGGACATTGTAAGAACTTGACTTTTATTTTGATCAAAGTAAGTTTTTGAGCAGAGGAGGCCTTGGCATATCCTTTATTCTGAAAGAATCATTCTGAGGTTAGATTGACAGATGACAAAGGTAGAAGGAAGACTATTAGTTGATTATTACAGACACCTACAGTAATCAGATCTGGTAGTGTCAATGGAGATGGTGAAAAGAGGTCAAGTTCTGGGTAGATCCTCAGGATTGCCCGGCAGATTTGAAGTGAAATATGTTTAACAGTGTAGTTATCTCCTGAAACAGGGAAAGCTGTGGGTGGAGCAGTTTGTAGAACATCTGGAGGAGTTCCCTAAATGCATGCATTTATTCATGCATTAATTTTGCATTATTCGGTAACTATTAAGTGCCTATTATGAGCTAGGCTTCATTAATTAGTTTTCTCTCTCTTTCTCTCTCTCTCTCTCTTTCACACACACACACACACACACACACAATTTCAGATGAGGAAATAGGCACAGAATTTAAGCCATTTGTCGAACTTCATCCTGCTAGTAATCAATAACATCATCATTTCAGTCTGAGTCTTCCATGTGTTTCCCTGGCTCATCTGTAACTTATCACATGTGGTTTGAATGCAATGACAGAATCAGAAAAATGAAAAAAATATTGATACTGTTTTACTTAGATGTTGTTAAATAATCAGGTAATAAGTTACTTTATTTACAAGTTAAACTTTTTTTTTATTTTTTGCCATGTTCTACTGTTTCTGTGAGGTACAAGGAGCACTCTTTATCCACTTTATTTTTTAAGACCCTTAGAGTATCTTATTGCTATCTCTAGGCAATGAAGGGTGTTCTGCTGTTTAGATGTATCAACATACCCCTAGAGGCTTCCAAATATTAAGCTTTCAGTGTGGGACAAATATTATCTCTAAGTATTTTGGCAACAATTTTTATTTTACCACATTTTTTACCAAATGCAACATCTGTCACTTCTTCTAAGGATGAAAAACAGAATCCTTGGGAACTCAAGGTTTGCAATTAGGGTAACAGTTCTCCATGAATACTTTTGGCTAAATAAATAAATAAAACAAAACAGCAAACAAAAATACAAAAAAGTTTCAATAACAGGAAGTGTGTCCTTTGGATATGAACCATAAGTACAAAAGTAGATTTTTTTCCTCTGCAGGTAGCTTTTAACTTCTCTGTGGGACCTTCCTCCAGCCCTCAGGCCTTCTCCCTCCTACCTGCCTCCCAGAAGGGCATGCAGTTCCCCTGATGCTGCTCCTGGTTTGGGGCTATGTTAATGTTCCCGTTAGTCTTGATTGCTTCCCTTGGAGCTGAAAAAGATTCTTTTAGCCTTGTTGGAGGGAAAAACAAATAAATAAAGAACAAAAATCTTCTTCCTTTTTGATAGTTACCTCTTTCAATTTAAAATTTTAGATACCTATTTAAAATTTATTTTTCTTGGTATGATATTGAGATCATTCTGAGTTTTTTAATATTTCCATAAAGATGCCCTGTTAGTGGTATGCATAGCTGGTGGACTTTATTTTCTATTAACATGAAGTAAGCATCCCTCCCTTCATCATCCAAGATGCAGCTTTTTTCCCTTAAGTGCAGTTTTGAATTTAATAAAAAGGATATGGCTCACAGCTACGAGCAAACACAGCTGTGCTTACAGCATGATCTCACTCTCCCCTCACTTCCAATGTCATCTGAAGGGGAAAATAGGAGTTGTGGAATGGGAGGTGAGGTAGGATGGAGAATCCATCACTAATATAAAGCAAATGGAACTCTTGAACACTCGGGGACCCATAGGAAATTAGTAGTAGCATTCATTATGTGTTGGCACAACCCAGGATCATAAATAAGATGTAGAGATTATCATAAGAATGGCAGGTTTTGTCTAAATTCTAACTGTATGCTGTTCTTACTGTGAGAGCTGGGTATAGAAGCCAAGAATGGGTTCCAACACAGATTTCTTTCATGAACAGAGGAGCACTGATAGCAATGTCCATCTTTCCACTGATCTTCAAATGCCATTTGACTATTTTTGCAGACACTGTGACAGAATGATACTAAAAGTTTTAAGTGCCTCAAGATGGCTTATTTTGCAGTATAAGAAAATCCAATTATTGTATATAACCACTTCCAATTGGAGATAAATGTACAGAAATACATCTAAAATTTTTTTTCCAAATTATCTTTTAAGAAATGAATAAATTGCTGAGAAACTATCTAAACTGACTAGAAAGTATAAGGACTTTAAACTTTTCAACTTCCTTGTTTTCAGCTAAGAGGCTAACACTTTAATTTTCAATCTCTTTTTCTAGTTATTAAAGTAGATCTATTAGTATTCTGTGGCGGCTGTGACAAATTACCAGAAAGTCAGTGTCTTCAAACAACGCACATTTATTATCTTGAAGTTCTAAAAGTCAGAATTCTGATGTGCTTCTTGTTAGTTTAATAATCAAGGTATTGACTGGCTGCATTCCTGTCTGGTGGCTGCTCGACAAAACCCATGCTCTTGCCTCTCCAAGCTTCTGGAAGCTACCACATTCCTTGGCTCCTAGCCTCTGCACCTTCAAAGCCAGCAACGGCCAGTCAAGTTTTTGTCGCATCTCATCACTGTGATACTGGCTTTTCTGCTTCCCTCTCCCACACTGTTGGTCTCTTACGGCACACATGGATAATCCAGGATCATCTCCACATTGTAAAATAAGGCAGTTAGCATACTTTTATTCCATATCCTGTCCTATTTTCCCCTTACCACACATATTATTGGATATGTAACATCACATGCTTACAGGTTTGGGGTATTAGGTCATGAATATCTTTGGAGGCCATCATTCTGTCTACCACAATGGATCTTTGCAGGGATCTTTATTAGACAACACTAAATTAGCCCAGATCTTAAAAACTATGCTTGTATTCTAGTGCCTGGTGTTCTATTTATACCAAACATTGCTAATTGTTTACAGCACACTTTTTCACTGAGCTCACATGTAGTCTCAGAATCCTTAGAAATTTGCAAGCAGGCCTCTAGAAACTAATCCTCATGGTCAGGTGAGATGAACAATTTTCCTGTTTTACTTTTTCTTCTTTATGAGATGTAACTCTTAAAATACTCATAATCTCTTCAAAGTAATTTAGATGGCATTTTCCTAATTAGTCCTGGTCAAAAGAGCTTGACTTATGTCAAGTCATAGAATTACATTGATTCTGTAAGCAGATCCCTATAGTGGGTGAAAAAGTTTTTAAAAACACAGTGCCAAATGCTGATGAGGAGGCAGAGCCTAACTTACTGTGATTTTTTTTGGATCAGAATGCACAATGGTATAGCCACTTTGGCAGATGCTTTGGTTCTTATAAAAGCAGACTCTCCATATGACCCAGCTACCACCCTTCTCAGTGTTCACTGATTTTAACAGAAAATATTCACACAGAAACCCATGTGTGAATGTATATAGATGCTTTATTCATAATTTCCTCAATCTGAAGGCAACCAAAATATCTTCAGTAGGTGACTGGATATACAATGGAATTTTAGTGATTAGTGAAAGAAATAAACTATTGATATATAACATGGATTAATCTTAAATGCTAAGTCAAAGAATCCAAACCCAAAGACTACATCTCCTATGATTCCATTCACACGACATTTTGGAAAAAGGAAAAATAGCAAAAAAATTGAAATAGCAAAAAAATTGATCAGAAATTTTCAGGAGTTGTGGGAAGAGATAGTGGTTGATTACAAAGAGGACATGATGCGGAGGTAGGGAGAGGATTTAGATGATAAGTCCACTCTTTGTGGTGCTGGGATGGTGAAGATCTGTTAAACTTTATGTGGCAGAGAAAAAACTTTAATATATAAAAATCAACTTGAGAAATCAACCGGTATGTTGGGGGAAATCCCAAGAAGAAATGTAGACTGTGCCAGAAGAATCTATCTGTATTACAAGGTATAGCATAACCCCACTGAAAGTAGCAAGAAAGCACTTAGCCTAAGTAGCTTCAGAAGATAGGTTTTAAAATAGAAAGTGTAAAGCTAAAGAATAAAAATGAACTGTATGTAAACTTTGTACTTTAACTGGTATAGTTTATCATGGGAGCATAGGTTAGAAATTTTGAAAATGCCTTTATTTATATACTGGGGTCAAAGAAATAAATAGATATGAATGATGGTCAGACACAGGCTACTCATTGTTGGAGAGGAACTTTACAGATAAGAAGAGGGGAAAGGCTAGAATAAACTATATATTCCTAGATTAGAATTGAGACATTTGCATTGACATATGTTTAGTTTAGCATAAATACAGATGGAGACACCCCAAAATAATTATAGATATATGTGTATATTTCAGTTGGTATACATATATAAATTTCTTAGTTCTACCCACCATGAGAACTGAGAAGCAGTGATATCCCAGTAGCACTGAGCATAGCCAGCACCCAAATTTTAGTTTCTAGATATCATTCTTCAATAAAAGGCACCTGGGGCTGGGATTGTAGCTCAGCGGTAGAACGCTTGCCTTGCATGCGTGAGGCCCTGGGTTCGATCCTCAGCACCACATACAAAGCAATAAAATAAAGACATTGTGTTCATCTACAACTAAAAAAAAAAATCTTTAAAAAAAAATAAAAGGCACCTGGACTTTTGGAAAAAGTGTTGCTTCTGGGGCCATGGAAGACAAAACTACAACATGAACCTAAAGCTTCTTGTAGTGCTTAGAAGAAAGTGTTCAAAAATCAGAAGGATGAGGCTTATCAAAATCATAGAAAAGCCAGACTGAAGGAGAACCCCATGGTTCAAACTGGAACAACTGAGGCAATAAAATTAATAGGTAAGTATTGTGTCCTAGCACAAAATTAAAATAGATGATTGAATAAAGTAATAAATGTTTGAGAATTGTTGAATTCCAAATAACTTATGTAGAAATGCCCTCCACCAGGTAGTAAAAAGAGTCTTCCCATACTCTGGGCTATGGGCTTCACTTAGTGACTCATGTCCAGAAATTGATAGTATGCATCAGAGAAGCTTGGCAAGACCACCTTGGCAGGTGATTGTTGTCACAATCATATCAGCAGCATGTACCCCAGATATTCGAGGAAAAGGGCAATTTACTTCTGTGGTATTTTTTCCCAGGTGCTCATAACATCAGTAGAACACACACACAAATTCAAATGGCAAGACTTTCTATGAAATACCTGACCAGTACTCAAAACTATCATAGTCATCAAAAACAAAGGAAGATAAAGGATTATAAACCAGAGGAGAGTAAGAAGACAGCATGACTAAACACAGTCAGACTTCTTCGACTGGCTACTGATACAACAGCAAAATTAACAAAAAGAGTATGAAAACTAGTGGAATCTGAAAATCTGAATAATGACCGTAGTTCAGTTAGTAATATGCCAATGTTGTTTTCTTTTTTAAAATTTTGACAAATGTACCATCATTGTGAAAGATATCACCCCCGCAAAAAAGAAGCAGCAGCAACTGGGCAAAGAATATACATGAATTTTTGGGCTGTCCACAACCTTTCTCTAAACATAAGAGTATCCCCATCCACTCCCAATAAAGGAAAAAGTCATTGAGTTTGCACTGTTAGAAAATATATTGACCATACAGTGAAACTTGATTTATTAAACTTTCAACTGGTTTTTATTTTATAATTTTATGTCATTAAATTATTTTGTAATTTTAAATCATTAAATCAAATAAAGTAAATTGTCTATCTTTATTTCTTTTTTTCAAAATTATTTTAGCTCTTTAAGATCATTTACATTTCCATACACATTTTAAGATCAGTTTGTTAATTTCTTCATTAAGGCCTATTGGAATTTAGAAAGGAATTGTGTTGAATCTAATCAGTTTAAGAGGACTAGGCATGTCAAAAATATTGAGTCATTTCATGAATGTTGTATTTTTATTCACTAATTTAGAACTTGTTTAAATTGCTTTCAGGAATTTTTAATAATTTTTAGAAGTTTTGTACATTTGTTACAGTTTTCCCTGGTCTTTTATGTTTTAGGCTCTATTGTAAATAATATTTTTTTAGCTTGATTTTATAAGTATTTCTTGCTAATATATAGAAACATAATTTTTGTATGAATCATGAATATTTTCATCTTTTTATATGTTAGTTACATTTTTCTTATACTCAGTCCTTTACCTACACAATCATGTCATTCCCAACCAATTAAAAAAAATTTTTAATTTCTTTCTTTCTAATCTGTAGGCTTATCGATCTGGGCAAGAACCACCAGTACAATGTTGTATAGAAGTCATTTTTAACAGATATTCTTGCCTTGTTCGTTCTTACTATTAAATATGATGACAGGCTTCAGAACTTTTTAGATGATGCTAATGAAGTGAGTAGGCAAGTTTCTTTCTTTCTATTTATTTATTTATTGTCCATTTGTTGTTTGTTTATTTATTTTGTGGTGCCCAGGATTGAGCCCAGGGCCTTATGCATGCAAGGTAAGCACTACCAACTGAGCTGTATCCCCAGCCTGGGCAAGTTTCTTTTGATTCCTATGTTGCAGAAAGACTTTATACCAAATTTTTTGGTGAGGATACTGAGAAATGAACTCAGGGGCACTCAACCACTGAGCTACATCACCAACCCTATTTTATTTTTATTTTTGTTTTTGTTTCTGTTTTTGTTTTAGAGATAAGATCTCCATCAGTTGCTTAGTGCCTTGTTTTTGCTGAGGCTAGCTTTGAACTCAAATATTATTTTTCAAATAATTTTCCTGCATGCATTAATATCATTACATGATTTTCTTCCCTTATTCTTTACTGGGACAAATCACACTGACTGATTTTCAAAGATTGAAGCAAACTTACCTTTATGGGATAAACATCATTTGGTTATTTTGGATTTGATTTGCTGGCGTTTAAAAATATGATCTTCCTTCCTCTTTTTACTGCTGCATTTATGATTTGTTTGCTGTGTGTTGTCTGTCAGTTTGTTCATGAGTATGTTTATATGCGAGGTTCTCTGTGTTCATTCTGATTTTGTTTCGATGAATTTGCTTATATGAGTAGATATCTTTTGCCAACTTAGAATATCATTGGTCATTTTCTACACAAACATTTTTGTGTACCTTCTGTCGTCTTCTGGGACTCTAAATACATATTTATTAGACCAATTCATATTGTCCCATAAACATCTGATTTTACTGCCTTCCTCCACTTTTGTTGGGTATTTCCTTTTTTTGTTGTTGTTGTTTTTTATTTTATTTTTTACTGGTGCATTGTAGTACATAATGATGGGATCTGCTGTTATGTATTTGTACATGCACAAAATATAACAATATAATTTGGCCAATATCACTCCTCAGCACTTTACCTCTCTCTCCTTGGCTCTCAGCCCCTGGTCCCTTTCCTATACTGATCTCCCTTTGATTATTTTGTGATCATAACTCCGTATAACAATTTTCTGCAGAGATAGGGGATCTTTGTATGCTCATATAATTTACCCAAAATTAATATTTTTCTTTCAACAATAAGAATTTAATTTTCCAATGAATTATTATTTATAATTGGAAAAGAGTTAATATATTCATTAACATCACATAATATGTATAATTAATTTAGCTTACAATTCTTTTTTTTTTTTGGTACTGGGGATTGAACTCAGGGGCACTTGACCACTGAGCCACATCTCCAGCCCTATTTTGTGTTTTATGTAGAGACAGGGTCTCACTGAGTTGCTTAGCGCCTTGCTGTTGCTGAGGCTGGCTTTGAACTTGCAATTATCCTGTCAGCCTCCCTAAGTGCTGGGATTACAGGCTTGTGCCACTGCACCCGATTCAATTCTTTTTTTTTTTTTTTATTTGTTCTTTTTAGTTATATGTGACAGATTATACATCCATAATATAATAATAATTTAGTTATACATGACAGATTATACATCCATAGAGTATAACATATTATATTTAGGATTCCACTCTTGTGGTCGTACATAATGTGAAGTTACCCTGGTCATGTATTCAAACACGAGGCTAGGAAAGCTGTGACCGATTAATTCAACTGTCTTTCCTGTTCCTCTGCTGCCTCCCTTCCCTTTGTTTCTCTTTGTCTAATACAATGGATTTCTATTATTCCCCTCCCCAACCTCCCTTGTTTTGGGTTAGCATCTACAAATCAGAGAGAAGACTCAGCCTTTTGGATTGGCTTATTTCACTTAGTGTGATATTCTCCAGTTCTATCCATTTACTGGCAAGAGGAAATCTATTCCATTTGGATACTTTCTATTGACCAAACTTCAGGTTGTCTTTCTCCTCCTGTCTAGTCTGCCCTTAAGCAAACCAAGTAAATTCCTCATCTGATATCAGTTTTAATAGTTTCCACCTGCCTTTTCTCTCCAACAAAGGACTTTATAGAATTTCATTTAGATGTCTTTACATCCTGAGCTCTCTGATAAGCTTTTAAAAAAATATTATTTCATTGGGTTTTTTATATTATTAAAGTAAAAATGAGAATCTTTTGTGATTTTCAAAATCACAAAAGTAGTGATGAAAACTTGTATATAATTTTCAAGGTAGGGTTGGTGGTAATATTGCTCTTTCTCTCTGAGGAACCTAATGGGATACAGCATTGTTTTAAGCATCTATAAACAAAAGGAATTGTGGTACTTTTCTCAAGAGTTGCATGTAGAATTATAACTGTAATAAGTCTAACAAAGAGTAAGTATACAGTGCTATCTGACTTATAGAAATCTAAAGAACAACTATCTATATGAATTAAATGATTCCTGTAAAATGTGCAGGATATACAGTTTGTGAAATGTTTCAAAAATATTTTAATTTTTTATTAACTATCTCAGTTAATTAAAATAAATGTCATCCTCTTCTGCCTCCTCACCCCTATCATTTGTTTTCTCTTGTTCTTTCTTAGTAATTTTTCTTTAATCATTTGTCAAAGAAAGTGAAAGGAAGCAATCCCACATTTATAGTAAGTGAACAAGAAAATGGAATAATTCCTTAAGTGAGATATTTTAGTTATTAATCCACAGTTATTATACTGGTTGGAATAATTGTAAGAGAGAGGTATAATATTCAATAATTGTATTAAGTTAATCTTTCAGTGGGCCTATGATACAGCAATGTGGCTTTCACAAGTGTGAGGAGCTTTTCTCTCTCCCTCTGCCTCCTTTGTTCTCTCACTGCACAGTCTTCAGTCCATTTCCTTGACACTCTGTTGATTATTAACTTTTTGTCCTTAGGAGAGCTGCAAGTCTGTAGCATACTGGACTGAGGTGGAATTCAGAATGGCTTATGGATTGTTCATATGAAAGTCCAGGCCTTTGTTGTAAAAAAGAGTCTGGAAGAGTTTCAGGATGGATTTCTCTCCTCTGCCAGGGTAACAAGAAGATCTTCTCAGATCCATTCCAGGAAAAGCTGGTGGGTTCCCTGATAATAAAACTCACAGAAGGTGGAGGAGCTCCCTATAATTATTGCTCTCAGGAGTTTCGTGCTCTCATGCTAGCTGGCATTCTGCTTCCAAAAAACTGATCAAATTTTTTAGTAAAATACGAGGTCAAGTAAAATAGTAAATGTTAGTAAAATACAAAGCCAAGAAAAGTCACATAGTTTGTCAGAATTTTTCTTATTTTGAGGTTGGGAATGACAATGTCCAAGCTCTTTATTTGTCAGAGCTGAAACCAAAGCCCCCAGTTTTTCTTTATTTCTATATGTCTTGACATAGACTCTAGGATAGTCTGAATCCTGAAACTGCACAGAAAATATAAAACATTTCCCACCACCACCACTAAAAGAACAAAACCAAACCAATATCTCTAAGGCCAGAGGACCAAGAAAAGGGTGCCTGTTTTGGATGGAATTCTTTTAGCTATCCACAACCAACCTCAGGCAAAGCCTATGATGAAGTTTCATCCCTGTGGTGGCAGTAATTGTTGGCACAGAGATTGGCAACAGTGAGAACAATGGCCCCACAGGCTTGTTTTTCTTTCTGTTTTGCCCAGAAGCAATCACAATTATGGGAACTGCACTACAGCATATTGAATGTAAGAGATTAGCTTTTTTTTGAGCCACATCCCCAGCCCTATTTTATGTTTTATTTAGAGACAGGGTCTCACTGAGTTGCTTAGCGCCTCACCATTGCTGAGGCTGGCTTTAAATTTGTGATTCTCCTGTCTCAGCCTCCCTAAGTGCTGGGATTACAGGCGTGTGTCACAGCGCCTAGCTAAGAGATTAGCTCTTTAGTCAGGGCACTAAGTGATTCTGAGAGCCAGGACAATTGCAGAAAATCATGAAGTAGATGGAGTTAAAGAAAAGGATCCCATAAATTTGTGTCTAAATTGGATGTGTTGTTTATCCACATACTCACTGGAGTCAACATAACAAAATTTATGCTGAAAGATATTTTATAAGATCTAAATGAATAGAAAGATATTCCATGATCATAAACTGGAAGACTTAATCAGCAGATTCAAAGGAATCCCCATCAAAATTTCAACTGTCTTTTTGGGAGCAATGGAAGTGTTGATTCAAAAATTCACATGGACTTGCAAAGGATGAAAAATAGCTTCCTCCCAAAGAAAATCTCAAACAAACAAACAAACAAAAAGGAAAACTAAGTTGGAGGACTAAAAATTACTGTTTTAAAAACTTACCACAAAGCTATAGTAAAAAAGCAAAAAAGTGTGGTATGGATACAAGCATAGTGAAGTAAACTAATGGAATACATTTGAGAGTCCAGAAATAAATCCATACATCTATGGCCAGTTGATTTTTGACAAGGGAATTGAGACCATTCAATGAAGAAAGCATAATCTCTTCAATAAATGTTGAGATACCTATGTAAAACAACGAAACTGAACCCCAACTATATACCATACACAAAAATTAGCTCAAAATGCTTGTTACCTAACATAAGAGCTAAAACATGAAACTCCTAGAAGAAAGCATAGAGATGAATATTCATGACCTTGGATTTGGCAGTGGAATTTTAGATATGACACCATGAGCAAGAAAGGAAAAAAACAGAGTCATTTTACTACATTAAAATCAGAACTTTTGTGCATCAAAGGATTATCAAAAACATAAAAAGACAACTTATAGAATGGATAAAACTGTTTGCAAATCATATATTTTATCATATATCTGGTCTAGGATCCATAATGTACAAAGAATTTCATGACTCAACAACAAAAGGAAAAACAATATGCAAAGGACTTCAATAGATATTTCTCCAGAGAAGATACACAAAGAGTGAACAAGCACATGAAAAGATGCTTAACATTATTAGTCACCAGGAAAGTGTAAAATAGACAATGGAATAACACTTTACATCTCTTAGGAGGGCTATCCATAGAAAATAACATGTATTGGCAAGGAGCTGAAGCTATTGGAACCTTGTGAATCACTGCTGGTAATACAAAATGATTCAGCCAATGTGTAAAACAGTGTGGAAATTCCTCAAAAAAAAAAAAAATAAGCAAAAGCATACTATAGGACTCTGTGATTCTACTCCTAGCTATGTACCCCAAATAATTAAAAAATGTTATTCAAATAAGTACATGTGAAAGCACGATAAAAGTAGCAATATTCACTGAAATCAAAAGATGGAAACAGTTCAAATGATATCAACGGAGGAATGGAAAAACAAATTGTGATATATATAAAAGCAATGGAGTTATTCAGCCATGAGAGGAAATGAAGTACTGATGCATGCTATAATGCGGATAAACCTCCAATACATTATGCTAAATGAAGGAATCCAGACTTAAAAGGTGGAATATGATACAAATCCATTTATATGAAATATTCAGAACAGATATATCTAGATAGACCAAATACAGATTGATGTTTTATAGACATTAAAGGAGAAGGAAATGGGAAGAAATTGCTTCATAGAAATATCATTTTCTATGGAGTGATGGAACGCCATGGAACTGGATGATGTGGTTTTGTCATGACATTGTGAATGGACTCAATCCCACTGAGTTACACACTTTAAAATGGTTAACTTGAACTTTGATATTAATAAATTACTAAAATAAAATTTAAAGTGGATTGCATACTTTAATGTAAAACAAAAACTACAAAAAGGCTTATTTGAAAGTTTTTATGATCTGAGGTTAAGTAAAGAGTTCTTATAGATAACATAAAAGTCATGAGCCACAAAATTTAAAAAAATGATAAGCTGAATTTAATCAAAATTAAATCTTTTTAGCTATGAAACCCTGCTAAAAAATGGAAAGACATGCCATAAATTGTGAGAAAATATTTGCAAATTATATGTTAACCAAAAACACACTAATTAAAAACCCTCAAACTTTAGCAAAAAGAAAAAATATAGTCAACAAATTTAAAAAGGGGGTAGGATGCAAAAATTTCACCAAAGGAAAGAATCACATGGAAACTATTCAATGTCATTAGTCACTAAGGAAGCTCAAGGCAATTCCAAGAGTTAACACTTCCTAAAATATACAATAAGAATAGTAATAACAATGAAAAGGTGACACTATCCTGTTTTGAGCAGGAAACAGAACAACTAGAAACCTTGCACATTGCTACTGAAAAAGCAAAATATTCTAAAACGTAGTTTTGACAATTTCTTATAAAGTTACAGATACATTTACCATATGATTTAGTCATCCTACTTCTAGAAAAATAAAAACACATGCTTATACAAAAATACATTTATGGTATCATTATTGGTAATTACTAAAAACTGAAAACATCTCATACATCCTTCACCATTACATTATTCAGAGATAAAATGAAATTAGATTTTGATACAAGCAACAATGGAGGTGACAGTTTTATGTATTGTGTTGAATGAAAAGAACAATAAAGCAGCCTCAAAGAGCTACATACTATATGATTCCATTTATATGATAGTCTAGATAAGGTAAAACTCTGCTTGTTAGCCGGGCGCGGTGGCGCACGCCTGTAATCCCAGCACTTTGGGAGGCTGAGACAGGAGAATCGCAAGTTCAAAGCTAGCCTCAGCAATGGCGAGGCGCTAAGCAACTCAGTGAGACCCTGTCTCTACATAAAACACAAAATAGGGCTGGGGATGTGGCTCAGTGGTCGAGTGCCCCTGAGTTCAATCTCCAGTACCAAAAAAGTTTTTAAAAATTTTTAAAAATTTTTTAAAAACTCTGCTTATGGAAAAAAGATCAGTGATTGCCTGGGATTAAGCAGGGGAGGAGTTTGCAAAATAGGACCAGTTTGAGGGAATATTTTGCAGTTAAGTAGTTGTTCTGAATGTTGTTCGTGGTTGTAGTTATCTGAATCATAGCTTGTGCTAAATCTCATAAAACTGTACTCCATCTAAAAGGGAATTTCATTGTATGTAAATTAAAAATAATTCAAAAATGGAATGTAAAAGTCAAACAAGAAGATTCTTGTAAAACTGACTTGTGAACCACAGAACCTTACTCCGGCACTTCAGTAATAGCTTAGTAATCCTGAGAAGGCACATGAATCATGTGAATTGTTTGTTTTCCTAAGAGACTCGTAGGAGAATGTGTTTACTACTCAATCTCTCTTTTTCTGGTCGCAGTGCTCTGATTTTACTTTAGTCACTGATTCCATCTCCAATGGCTTGCATTCTTCTAGGGCAATATCACAGATGGATCCTGAGTGACTTAGGCCAATGAGCATATGCTTCCACCTGGGAGGAACATGAGGTCATTCGAAGACCAAGGATACCCAAAGACATGTTTGTCATGGTTTCTGAATAGTAGTTCCAATAATACAGCTTCTGCTTCCTTGCTTTTCCTCTCTTGATCGTTTGTGATCTTTGCTCTGTCTCTTGATGGTGCAGGTGTGGATTTGAGACCCATTGCGTGGACGCAAATCTCATCTGCTTTGAGAAAAGCCAGTTATTTTGGAAAATGAAAAATGGAGGAGAGAGAAGCCAAGTCATTTGCAGAGAAATGGGACAGGAATCCATTCAAACGGACCCTTAAACTTATCTTTCCTTTGGATTATCTAGATATCTGAGTCAAGGCATTCTCTTTATTACTGATGCCAGTATGAGTTGAGTTTTTCTGCTCCTTTCAAAAGATAGCATCCCAACGTGTACAGAGAAGAATATCCTCTTCAGGTTGTTCTACTTTTTGTTCATATATAGGGCCTACCAAACATCTAAAATCAAAATAAGATATATGATACCTTCCCTTATGTGGGGTGTATCATCAGGGAGTTTATAGATGATGGGCCTAGTGTTTGAAATCCCTAATTTCAACAAAATTCTCTTGACTCATTTAAGAAGAGACAGGGTACACTGAGTTTGATGGACTCGAAGGCTGACACCATGCTTTTAATATGATGTATAGCTTGGAGAATTACCTTACCTTTTTATGCTTGAAGAACCACTTGTGAAACAGGATAACATAATTAGTTTATAACCCAGAATGTATATGTAATTACAGTAATGAAATAGTAGAGCAAAATCATTTTCTAGGGCCAATAACAATACAAACACATAATAACTTTGAGAAAGCACTGTGAATAAAATACAATTATTTAGCCTTTAATGTTTGCCAAATGTTCTTACCTCAAGAGTTAGCATGATGTGAATGTTTCTCCCACAATTCATGTGTTGAAAATTTAATCCCCAAATTAATATTGTTGGGAGGCGGTGATTAATGGGAGGTGGGATGAAGCCCTTGTGAATGAAGTAGCACGTCAGTGAAGAAGCTGGCAGGAGTGGGTTTGCTCTCCTCTGCTCTTCTGCCAGGTGAGGGCTCAGCACGAAGGCCCTCACCAGATGCCAGTTCCTAGGTCTTGGATTTCCCCGCCTCCAGAACTATGAGAAATAGGTGTCTATTCTTTATAAATTATAGTCCATGGTGTTAGGTAATGACAGCACAAAATGAACTAAGACACATGGGTGCTATTATAAAATTAGTAATTGTTCCTAGTTGTACAAACATAAAAACTAAAACTTGGAACAACTAACTTGGTTGCAATAGTGAGCATTTTTTTGTATTATATTTTCCTTCTTTGCCTCAACTTGTCCTTCTTTTCTTGGGGTTGTATCTACATCCTGACTTTTCGCTATGTAGCAAAAACACCAGCACCCTGCCTGGTGGTGCACGTGACTTCACCTTTGTCTGAAGGGTTAGGCATGTGACCCAGGCCTGGACGGTCAGTGGCACAACACAGGCCACTGTGACTAGTGCAGAGCTTGACATATGACTCAATTCTAGAGACACTTTCAAGCTACTAAAACAGAAAGATCTATTTTTCTGCTGGGACTGGTAGTAGTAATGATGATATACACAGAAGAAAGCAGAGCCAAGGCAAAGAGAAGCCTGTTGCCAATAACATCCCTGGAGCCCTTGCAATCCAGTCAAGCCCAAAGTCTTTTTTCCTCTCATCTTTCCCTTTAAGTGTACCATGATATTGTCTTAGGCTGTTTGAATTGGACTTCTGTTCTTCCTTGCATAAAAGATTGCCCTGCTAATAGATTCAGTTAATGCAAAGAGTCAGTTCGTGGGAGTTGGGATTTGAAGTTAGGCACTGATTTCACGTGACTATAGATCTGAAATTGTGCCTGTCACCACGTTCTTGTCAAAGCTTCTTGGTTGAAATTGTAGTCAGCATTTCACGAGTTAGCAAATTATCTTGCCAGATTGTATGGGTCAAGAGGAACACTAAATGTTAAAAGATTTATTTGTTTAGTTCTCTATTCCCTTGAGTTGACTCTGGATTATGATTAATTGTAGCTTTGGGCTAATTTGTTGTCTACTATTCTTGTGTATAACTGTAAATGCCATATTAGATTTAACTGGGAGAAGCAGGGAGCTGTCTTCCTGTAAGCACAGAGTTATATGCACTATGCAAATGAGCATTCACACAAGAATGTCAGGTTTGTCTTTCTCATTGCTGCTTTCCCTGCAGGGTAACTCCAGCTAATCTAGTAATTAGTGGTAGGAAGCTTGAAAATCTGCAAGCTAATTTACACAAAAGAAAACTATGTTTAAAATGACATTAACTCAATAGGTTTCTGTGTGAGGCCAGGCACACAGCTGTTCCATCCCCCTGGCTATATCCCCTGTGGTGCTTTAAAATGGGAAAGGGCATTAGGGTCTTGCTGGGAACTAGAGGCACACAAAGAAGGAGAAAGTCAATACAGAAATGTTTCTCTTTGGTACAGCTGAAGTCCTAATCGGCCACTGATGGAAGAAGGTATTAATAGTCAAACACTAAATAGCAATGATGATAATTCCTCTCAATTATTGAGTGCTTACCACGTCTAGGAGGCTTCCAAATGTTTTATGTATATTATCACATTTCTGCCTTTAAAAAGCCCATTATCATCCCCATTTAATGGATGAGAAAACAATGACTCAGTTTAACTAACATGTTTAGGTTTACTTTGGGCAGGGTCAAGATTCTTATTTAGCCTAACTTTTTAATTACGAAGTCTGCTTACTAGACTTTCGAGAAGAAGCTTTATCCAGGATATCACGGACATTCATAGCATAGCAACCCATTGCAATGAAGCTTATTATTACCAGAAATCCCATAGGCAAACAAACATTTTAAAATCAATTTTAAAATAAGAAGTAGAACCTTCAAGTACTATTTAATTTTTCTGTTCCTTTTCATAGCAAGAACTATTATAAGATCAGACAAGAGAATACCTTACAGAGAAAACAGTAATGGCAATCTTACGTGAATGCTCATTTTTATAGTGCTGGCTCCCTCTCTTTCCCTTCTTTTCTCCATCTGGTCCAGTAGGATTTTTGTCCAGAAAGTTAAATAGGTCTTATTAAGTTGACAATGACTTCTAGCTTTGTCCTCTTCTTTGACCCATGGTTACAGGGCAAGGACCTGCTGCAGAACTTAGGCAGCCAAGAAGGTCCTCTCTTACCAGTTCTTGCAATCATGCCAGGAAGATTTCAGATACGTGGTTCAGAGTAGCAGGTGTGATTTTATTGAAGGGACAGGAAAAGGGAAAAGAGGACACTTCAAAGAGAGGGAGTAGAGGAAAGGGACAGCTTGCCTCTTCTGCCCTCCAGTTTTATTGGGGATCCCAGGGAAGTTTCCAGAGAGTCTTGCCCAAGTCCACCTCTTCACTTTTGACTGACAACAGTGAGATAGTATAGGACAGGTAGTGGAGCATAGGAAAGGACAGTAAAGGTGAACAAGAGGGAAAGCATGTGAACAGCCATTTTAACATGTTCTTGTAATAGTGGTGCACTTTATGCTTTGAATATAGCTCTTGCTGCTCTGCCATCTCAACTTATTTTTAAAATGGATGTGTTTCTTTCTCTTCCTCTCTCCCTGTTTATCTCTCTCCCTTCCTAATCCCAGGGGAAATAGAATTATCTTTCTTCCCCATCCTAGACAGACTTATCTGTCTTTGAGTACACACCCACCATAAAAATGAAGTAATCCAGACTTTGGGGATGGTACCAGAAGATCTCAGAAATGACTGTCTCCCAAATTAACAAGTGAATTACAACTCCAGACAGAGAATGCGTGGAATGTAGCCTTTGAGTCTCCTCTTTAAAAGACCTCTTTTCCTGCTGGTGGGCAGAATTTTTGCTGAAGGCTGGGTCTTTTTTCCCAATGCCAATCCAATAATGAAGACAGAGTTTTGAGAAAATGGAAAAAGGTTTATTGCTTTGATAGCAAACGAGAAACACAGAGACCTCTTGTCCTAAAGGCTGTGATTCTGCCCAGCAGGAATGGAGTTTTTAAAGAGATGATTCAGAGAAAATGAGATTAGGGAAGAGAGATCAAAAAGGAGAACATCAGAAAAAAGAAGATCAGGAAGAAGGTTAGAGGAAAGAAGATCAGAGAGAAGGTCAGGAAGGAGAAAGTTAGGGAAAGAAGATCAGGGAGAAGATTGGAGAAAAGAAGAAAAAAAAAATGTAAATTTCAAAGCCACAAAGGATATAGTCGGAATATCAAGTGAACCCCTGTTACAGAATCACAGCCTTTGGGACAGGAGTCCTCTGTGTTTCTCCTTTGCTAAAAAAGTATTTAAAGTAATAAAGTATTATTAAAAGTAATTAAAGTAATAAAGTATTAAACCTTCTTTTGCCTTTTTCTTAAAACTACGTCCTCATTGTGTTACTTACCTCCACTCTTAACCTTGTCAGGGACAGTAACCAGGACCCGGTGTCTGTTCCTGTCGCCTTTGCTTCCTAACCCATAGCCACCATTTTGAGTGCATCACCATAGACGTAGGCCAGGCTGGTGTCCAGGTTGGAAACACCTGTTGGGAGCTCCACTGCCTGGAAAGAGGCATCCAGCCTACTGGCCAAATGCCAAGTAACAAGACCATTGTGGGAGGAGATGAGTTCTTCTACATCTTCTTCAGCGAGACAGGCACTGGCAAGCATGTGCCTAGTTCAGTGTTTGTGGACCTGGAGCCCACAGCCATTGATGAAGTTCACATTGGGATCTATAGTCAGCTCTTCCACCCTGAACAGCTCATCACAGGCAAGGAAGATGCTGCCAATATCTATGCCCAATGCCACTACACCATTTTCAAGGAGATCATTGACCTTGTCTTGGACCAAATTTGTAAACTGGCTGGCCAGTCCACAGGTCTTCAGGGCTTCTTGATTTTCCACAGCTTTGGTGAAACCGGTTCTGGGTTCACTGGAGGTGAACGTCTCTCTGTTGATTATGACAAGAAGTCCAAGCAGAAGTTCTCCATTTACCCAGACCCCAGGTTTCCACAGCTGTAGTTCAGCCCTACAACTCCATCCTCAACACCTACACTACCCTGGAGCACTCTCATTGTGCCTTCATGGTAGATGATGAGGCCATCTATGACATTTGTTGCAGAAACCTTGACATTGAGCGCCCAACCTACACTAACATTAACCGCCTTACTAGCCAGAGTGTATCTTCTATCACTGCTTCCCTCAGATTTGATGGAGCCCTGAATGTTGGCCTGACAGAATTCCACACCAACCTAGTGCCCTATCCCCACATTCACTTCCTTCTGGCCACATATGCCTGTCATCTCTGCTGAAAAAGCCACAGCTTTCTGTAGCAGAGATCACTAATGCTTGCTTTGAGCCAGCCAGATGGTAAAATGTGCCCCCCACCATGGTAAGTACATGGCTTGCTGCCTGTTGAACCATGGTGATGTGGTCTCCAAAGCTGTCAATGCTGCCATTGCCAACATCAAAACCAAGAACAGCATCCAGTTCATAGATTAGTGCCCCACTGGCTTCAAGGTTGGCATTAATTACCAGCCTCCCACTGTGGTACCTGGTGGAGACCTGGCCAAGGCACAGCATGCTCTGTGCATGTTGAGTAACACTATAGCCCTTGCTGAGGCCTGGGCTCACCTGGATCACAAGTTTGGCCTGATGTTCACAGAGCATGCCTTAGTTCACTGGCACGTGGGGGAGGGGATGGTGGAAGGAGAGTTTTCTGAGGCCCATGAGGACATGGTGCCCTAGAGAAAAATTATAAGGAGGTTGGTGTAGATTGTGTTAAAGAAGAGGATGAGGAAGAAGGAGAGGAATATTACTTACTTGTTCCTTTTAGCTTTACAGCATTTCATACTCCCAGAACATCAGTGTCAGCATTAGCTAACAGGTATTGAAGTTTACTGATTAGATTGTCTTCACTCAATCATGATCATGTCTGCCTTTTTCCATGTGTACCTGTAAGATCTTTCCATCATGTTTCAAAGTAAGGGCTTTAAAGAAAAGAAAAAAGTGTTCTCCTTATCATATTGGCATCAGGGACAAGGACTAAGCTTTTGGCAACACCTTGACATGTTATAAGACAGTTCCTACTTCTCAGAAAAGGCAGAAGTTTCCATCTCTAAGAAAGTGACTGTGCAATCCATAATCTGGCCTTGCTCATAAGTGGGACAATTAAAATGCCAAAAACCAATCAAGAGGAGCTGATCAGCTTCTCCTTTAAGAGAAGAAATGCTAATCCCAGTGGCTCTGGAGGATGATGCAGAAGGATCTCGAGTTCAAAGCCAGCCTCAGCAAAAGTGAGGTGCTAAGCAACTCAGTGAGACCCTGTCTCTAAATAAAATACAAAATAGGCCTGGGGATGTGGCTCAGAGGTTGAGTGCCCTGAGTTCAATCCCTGGTTTACACCCCGCCCCCGCCCCACAACCCAAAAAAGAAGAAGAAATGCTATAAGACTTAAATGGCACTCTTGCTCCTCCCAGGTGCACCGCACCCAGAAGTTCTGAATCTTTTACACTCCTTTTAAATAAAATTCCTGCTTCCTTGCTTACCTCCGCAGCATTTGTGGTGTTCATTCTTCGACTCCATAGAACATGAACTTGAACCTGACTTTTCTGCCTGAAACAGCAGGATGACATCAGGCTTTCAAGTTCCCCTTGTACATGGCAAAGCATCAAGGAAACTGGGTCATTTTGGTCCTCGCTGACCACTTCTGATTGGAGCATGCCCTTACAGATTTTAGTTAGGAGCACTTATTCTTATCTCTCTGAGATCTGGACCCTGGTCTATGTAAGAGTCACAAGATCCCCGCACCCCCAGGCTAACTTGTGTTCTTATCTGCATTCAGCCTTGCATTTCTCCTTCAGATAACAGTTTGTTTGCTGAGGAATGTAACATATCCTATTAACTTAAGCCAGGCATGGCTGCAGGTAATTTGATTTTTAAAAGAAAGCTTGTGGGAGTCAGCACAGTGGGCCCAGTTTATAGAATTATCCCCTTAACCTCAGGTTCCCATGGCTTGTGTCTTTCTGTTGCCTATTACTGTGAGCCTCATTTGACATAATAGATTCTTCTCCACTTAAAACTCTGTTCTTGTTTTTTTGGGACACTACACATTCCTGTTCCTTGGACTACTCTTGTGGCCCCATCCTACCAATTTCCTTTGGTGATGGTTTCTTACATCCCCAGTTTTAAGAACTGGAGTGCCACCATAGGCCCAATCCCTAAACACCTTCTTTACTTCTGAGGACCTGTCAGCTCAATCCTCAATAGGTCTCAAGTCTTTTTACATCTTACTGCCCCTCCCACCATCTTCCTCATCCCAGACGCTAGTGTCTCTTGCTTGAAGTCCTGCTTTAGCCTCTTTACTGTCCTCTCTTCTTCTTTCCTTGCTCCTCTAAAATCTGTTTGTTTTTTTCCCTTTCCCCATAGCTACCCAAATGAGCTTCTAAAGTACAGATCAAAGTGCCAATTTCCTCCAGTGCTTTTCTATTGCACTTAGAAAACAATTTAGATTCTCTTGCTGGAAGCCTAGCCCAGGGACCTTGCTGGATCTTGAGTGGCTGAATTTGAGATAGGAATTTAGGATAAAGACAGAAATACTGAATCTTAAGGGAAACACCCACAAGCCATTGAAATGCAGAAAACACAGTTCTAAACCCACACCCTGGTCCCCTGCCCCTGTAAACTGAGGGAAATGCAAAAGTGCAGGGAAAACTGGCACAAAATTATGCAGCTCCATCCTGGATCCACCTCCAGTCGATCCCCTGATACAGCCCTTCTATAAATATTGGACCCCCAACCAAAGGCAGGGCTGCTCACTCTCAAGGCAGTCCCCATTCTCCCTTGAATGTGTATCTATTTCCTAAATAAAACTCTGTCTATGCCTTTGTCTGGCTTGTGCTGTAATTCCTTTTCATCACGTATGCCAAGAATCCTGCAGGTCCTGAGTTAATTTCCCCCTCTCCTCTGGGATCTCTTCTGACCCCTCTCTGGAGACATCTCTTCTCCCATGACAAATTCATCTTTCTGCCACATAAGGAAAAGACAAGAGATGGGGAAAAGAGAAGTGAACTTTATGCAGTTTGATCAAACCAGGGAGAAACACTCCATTCCCCTTCCCCTTCAGTCCTACAGGAAAAGTCACAATGTAAACAAACAAAAGCCAGGGGATCAACATATGTCCATTTAGAAAGGTAAAGGAAGATGAAAGGCAGATTCAACTATCCTGTGTTAGGATGCAGACAGGGACTTATCTCTGGTCTTCCCCTTCTGGCCTGTCAGGGTGGAGTGAGGGCAGGTCAAAGCTCTTCAGTTCTCATTCTCAGCAGGAGGAACTTGCTTTCAGTTGCAGAGTATGGGGGCAAATTCAGTTTCTTTCAGCTCCATTCAGTGGGGAACATGCTTATTTATTTATTTTTTTTTTAAATATTTTTCAATTGTAGATGGACACAATGTCCCTATTTTATTGCCTTGTATGTGGTGCTGAGGATCGAACCCAGGGCCTCACGCATGCGAGGCAAGCGCTCTACCGCTGAGCTACAATCCCAGCCCGGAACATGCTTATTTTAAATTTGCTCTTCCTTTCCTCTCTTACTTCATTTAAAATTCCTATCCCTTGCTTTCTGTGTTCTAGCCATTCTGAACTTTTAGCTTTTTCTAAAATATTTCAAATGTATTTGTAAATCATGGCCTTTTGCAAAGCTAATTCCTACCTCAGACTCCTCTTTCCTTAGGTTTTCACATAGGAAATATTTCTTATCATTCTGATTTGTTATTAAGTATCCTTTTTTTCTGCACCTGTTCCTTTTAACCCAATCTCATAAGGGCTTTTAGCTCTCACCCTATTTTGTAATCCCTTACACTGCTTGATTTTGTTCATTATAATACCTCTATCCAAAATTGTTTATATTATCAATGTATTTGTGAACTGTCCGTTTTCTTCACTAAAATATGAACTCTATGAGGATTTTTTTTGTTTTTTGTTTTTTAACATAATTCCTGGAAGTATAGATGATAGTAAATATTCAAAGAGTATTTGAAACCAGAAATAAATTTTAATTAGAGCCATTTTGATGTGACCCATTATAGGTCTTCCCTAAAGTAGAAGCCCTGCCTATCTCCTCTATGAGAAATCATTTCTCTCTCATTTTTTCAAATTCCTTTCATACCACAGATTTTTTAAAGACTAGAGGACCAGAAGGAGATGAATTAAGCCACTTGGCAAGATTTTATTGGAACACACGCTCTCAGGCCGAATCCTCCCGTCCATCAGAGTGTGTCCGGGAGGAATGGTGCTAGGGCTTCGGTGCACAGAGAATTTCAAGAAAGCCC
>PVHX01022358.1:0-27861 GCA_004024805.1 Geosciurus inauris | reverse complement strand
TTCAATTCTCCTCTAATTTGTAAACACAAGCAAGCAGTCAATAAGGGTCCCTGGAACCTATTTATTCACTTGCTTTTGTAGCTGGTAGGCGATGCCACCTCTCTACAGGAAATGGATGTTTCTTTCCCAAACTTAAATAATTAAAAGCATTTTCAAAAGTGAACATCCATCTTGTTTTCTATTATTTCATTTCCATTCTCTATTTCTTCCTAAAAACATAAGGTCACAAGTTCAAATATATTGCAAAAAATATATATACGGAAAGATTTATTAAATACCGTGTCTACTTCCAGAGAAGCAGCTTTGGACGATATAATGGAGGGAGGGAGATAATGCAAAACTTGTTTTTTCAAACTTTTTGCTTTTATCTTTCACATCTAAAGTCATTAAATTTTTATTTTCATCCTGAAAGTACTTCTTTTCCATCCCTACAATGCCCAAGCCTATCAAGAAATTTTAAGCAATAAAGGCTAAAAGGATTTCTGGTTTTTTTTTAACCCCCCCCCCTTTTCAAGTAATATTGAGTTGAAATCTCTAGTTGAAGCAAAGCTTCTGGAACATTCACAGTAAGCAGTGTGCTTGCAACTCTCGCTGGCTGTGTATTATTTAGTATGTTGCATGCGGGTTTTGAAAGGGCTTTTGGAAAATGGTGTTTTGCATCTGAGTTCTGCTTTTACCAAATTCTGTTTGCAAAGGTGCCCATGGCCTGTGGTGCCCTGCTGTGCAGCTGGTGCCTGATGCACAGGACAGTTCTTGACTTCAGACTCCAAGAGATGCCACACGGGTCTCTGCCACGTTCGCAGGCTTCAGAAGACTCTGCGTCTTTCCAGAGCTCTGTCCTGCCTGTTCCACAGAATGACCACAGGGTAGCCATGGCTAGAGGCAGGGACACATTTCTTACAAGAAAGAGGCAGGTGAGCAGGCCCCAGGAAGATAAGGAGCCAGGTGCCTTGCCCGGGTCCGTCAGGCCTGGCTGGTCCTGGCTGGCTCCTCTGGTCTGGGTTTCTGTGCCCCAGGACAATGCTATCTGTTCTGGATGAGCCATCCTTCCTGAGCAGGCCCTGCAAACCCCACTCCCCTCAAACCAGGTACACTTTACACCAGAATCTCATCTCCCTTCTCTCCTACCCTTTAGCACTTCCACTGGGGCTGACTTTGACACATGAAGCTGACCGTAATAACAAACGTGAGAAAGCCTAGCTCATTGCACAGATCAGAACCAGAACGTGCAGTGTCAACAAGTATTTTGTGTTTGGCATATTTTCAGACCATATTCTGCACTTGAATATCAATTCCCCTGCAAGTGCTGGTTCTAAGCCACTTCTCACCCCACGATGGTGCCGTGCCCCATTCTTATTATTTGTATTATCATATTTCTCTCTCTCCTCTCTCTTCCTCTCTCTTTCTCCCCACCCCCATGCAGGAGATTCAGTCCAGGGCATCACACATGCAAAACTAAGCACATGCTTTATTGCTGAGTTACATCCCCAGACTGAAATTTATCTTCTAAACAATAACATTCTCCCATGCTGGTACCAGACTTCCAAAGTTGCTTCCCCGTTTCAGGTCAGAGGCTGGATTTTGTTAAGGTTTGCATCCTTGGATACATAGATCTGAATATATAAATAGGTTCATGTTGTACATTTAGACACGTGTGAATGACTGTTTCACAGAAATGGACAGTTCTTTAATTTGCAGTTATATAAAACTGTTAAGTTGATGAAATCACTTTTATCCATCTGGAGGAATCTAATACTTGAAGGAAAAAAAAGACAACTCACAGCCTCCCCATATATAATGCATATCTTCCTTAAAGAAAAGCAGGACACTAGGGCCCTGAATGCCCACTTTCTATGACCACAACCCTAGCCACATTAAGGGAACAAAGTGCTCTCACATTAAGAGAGCAAGCCTGGGCTGGATGTCCAGGTGGATCATCTTGGGGGACATGGGCTTTGTCTTATGCACAATGGGAACTATGGCCAGCTCATGCTGTTTGTAGAAAGCTACTTTGCTGCATGTACACCAGGGTGGCTGCTTCTTGGGATGCTGGTCACACCAGCACACTTAGCAAGATGATGCTGATGATGTCACTGCTTCTGCAGCCTGACATAAGAAACGCCTTTCTCAGTGGCCACTAGCATGAAACCGAGGGCACCTAGGGAAGGATACATGTCACTCGTCCAGCCTGCTAGCAGGGTACAAAATGCCATGAGGGACATGAGGGATGGAGACGCTCTCAGCTCTCCCCACCAGGCTTCCCCAGTAGCATTTTCAACAGCGACTCCTACCCCATGGGACATCTCCAGGTAATTCTCTTTGGTCTCTTGGCAACCTAGCCCACTGTCTTGGTATAATTGGGCTGTGACAATGACATCTAAGAATTAAACTTGGGTCCATTGTGCAAACTAAATAGACTTAAAAAAATTGGCCTTCCTTTATCAAAACAAGGATTTGTGTTCCTACAATGATTTTAATGGTTAGCTTTTCCTTATTCAGTTGAATGACTTACCCGATTTTCTATTTGGTGATTATTGTTAATGAAATTTTATTTGGCTATTTTTAACTTCTTTCAAGTTTGTACAGAAACCCCAAAGTTAGGTATGAAAAGCAAAGGATTAACAATGCCTGTTTTCCCAGAAGGAAGGGAAAGTTTTTCTGTAGAGGTTTAATTTGAGAAGCTCGTTTTTTTTTTGTTTTTTTTTTTAACACAACAAAGAGACATTTCTCTTGAAAACAAGAGCCCTATCATTTCTTTTCTCATTTGACATCTGCAGAGTAAGGGTAAATACGTCTTAATTTAGAGAAAGGTAAGGCCATTTTTCAAGTGAATCTACCATATTTATCCACAGGACTAGGTGCTATTTCTTTCTTCCCACGTCTGCCTTAAATATAGTACCTGCACAGTTGAAGCCGATGCAAAAATAACTTCAGATTTAAACAGGTGATATTGTCTCACATATAAAAGATGAGCCTGGCTTGTGATATAGAAGTAGCTGCTGTTCTAACACTCTAAGCAAGTGACAGTGGCCTTATTTTTTCATATCTGTCCTATATTTGGGATGTAATTAACGGCGAGGTTTAGCTTTGTCCTTCAAAAGACTTTCACCTTTCTAGGGGGATTCAATCACTTTGATCATAATGAACTAGTGTTATATTTTTAGCCACTTATTCATCTATTTTCTAAGTCATGTACTTATTTACAGTGTTGTTCCAGAAGCTTCTAAGGTGTTAACACTTATTAAGAAATGTTGTGCTTGTGACACATTACTCCCAATTTGGAGACATCAGAACTCAGGCATGTGAAGGTGGAATGCTCAAGGATGATTCCAGACTAGAAGTCTGATTCTGGTAGTGGATACAACAAAATATTCAGTATTCAATGTAGTTCAACTAAATTTACATATAATTATTGGACATACACACACTAACGATGATTTCCCAGCCTAAATTGACTTAATTCACCACACTCCCCTATCATGTCCCTGTTGCCTCTTGGTGTTAATGAAAATTTAAGCTCACACTCTCTAGAAACAAGAAAGACTTGAAAGATGCTGCTGAGCACCAAGATTTCTATTAAGCTGGGATTCTAGGGAGGAGGAAGGAACCAAAGACAACTTTACCACCAAGAACTGAATTAAGCACTTTGCAAATTCAATAAGTAGACTTGTGATCTCTCCAGTCACATCTCTGGGCAGAAACTCCAACCTGAGAATATGTCTTAGTCCATTTTTTTCTTGGCTATAACAAAATACCTGAGGCTTGGTGCATTATAAAGAAAAAAAAATTTTATTGTGGCTCATAGATCTGGAGGCCCCAAGGCATGGTGACAATTTCTGCTTGGCTCTGACTTCCTGGCAGATGGCATCATGATGGTCAGAGCACATGCAAAAAAGATCACATGTTGAGACAGGAAACCAAAGGTGGATTTAAAGGTCAGTCTTGCTCCTTGACAACACTCATTTTTGATGAATTAACCCACTTCAGGAGACAAGCATTAATACCTTGTACAGACAATGGCCCCTGTGATCTAGTTACCTTGTATTGAACCTTACTCTTAAAGGTTCCACCCACCTCAAAGCTACCACTCTGAAGACAAATATTTCAGCACATGAACCTTTAGGGGACATACTCAAACCTTATCCAAACCATAGCAAACTTAAATGCAGAGTCTCTAATGTCTCAGGACACTGCAAGGGAGAAGCAGAGAAATGCATGAGCAAGAAAAAAGAACAACCATAAAAGAACAGACGTCATGAAACAGAAACAGGCAGAAACCAAAGAAGAACAGGTAGTTAAACAAGTTGCAAAATTAGAACTGTAAAAATGGAAAAATATACAATAAAGTATAAACTTTCTACAATAAACAGAGCACTGAATAATTGTTCTAAGGAAGGACAAATAAATTAAGAAATAAAACACAAAGAGTAGTTAACTGATATATTTAACAACATAGGTTTTAAAAGGGAGATGAGAGAGAAGACCAAAGAAGCCACTGGAAATGTTCTCAAATTATTAAATAGTAATGTAATTAAATATTGAATACTAATTAAATATTGAATGTAAGTATTTTTAAATATAAAGCCATTTCTAGATTACAATAAGAGGGAAGATGAGCATAGGAGTGGTTTTCAAATAATGCAAATATGCAGAATTTTAAATAAGTAAAACAGACTATAGTCTCGGCCTGTACACACTCAACCATAAGATCGCAACACTTTGAAATACCAGTTTCCTCTTCCTGAAGGGCTTTGACCATCTGGATTTGTACATCAACCATGGAGTCCAAAGGTGGAAATTTAGAACAAGCACCCAGATTCTCTCCTGTTTATGATGACTGACTCCTTCTAATGTCTAGGGTGAAGCCACCTCAACTTAACAAGGATGTGAGTTCCCCAGAGACCCTGTTCCGTGCAGATTTTGGTTCCATGAATCTGTGGTGCAGTGGAGCCTGAACTTCTGCATTTTCAACCAGGACGTGCCCAGGCTACAGGTGGAGATGGCCCATAGTGAACGGTGAGGTTCACGGGCTTGTCATTCTATCTGGCCATTCTGTGTAAAACAGGGGGTGTCTTCAGGATCTACCTTGACTAATCAGAAAAACGTACTGAGTACAACAAAAACTGTCATAAGAAACCAGAGTCCCCTCCTCCCTCTATCACACTTTTCCATTTTGATCTTTCTCAAGGACGACTAGAAGCTGTCCTGGGTGGAAAGTAGAACTTTTCTACAAAGGACTACATGGAGAGTGTTTTTGGCTTCAAGAACATTCTTCAACTTTGCAAATTTCATGTGTCCCTGTTGCATAAAAGCATCAATGGACATCGTATAAACGAAGGGTTGAGCATAGCTGTGTTCCAATAAAATCTTAAATAACAAGAACAAATGGCAGAGAGGATATGTCCTATGGCTCATAGTTGGCAGTCCCTAGACAGAAGGATAATCTATGTTACTAATTTTTCCACCTCATTTTGAGTAGAATAGTTCCCCAATATTCCTTGATACAGCCTGGTAATTTCCACGCATCTTAGGTATTAATTGAGTGCAGTTTAACACTACCATAAATTGAAACAACCACCAAGTTCTTTGACTATGCTCAGGGTTGTCTGCTAGACCTAAGTAAGTTGGATACTTTGAGTAAAGGATCTTGACTTTTTCACAGTTCCTCTCACTGACTGATATTTGTCTTAGTGCCTTTGATTTTTTCTTCTTTTTTTCCCCAGGGATTGAACTCAGGAGTACTCGACCACTGAGCTACATCTCCAGCCTTATTTTGTGTTTTATTTAGAGACAGGGTCTCACTGAGTTACTTAGTGCCTTGCTGCTGTTAAGGCTGGCTTTGAACTCACAATTGTCCTGTCTCAGTCTCCCAAAGTGCTGAGATTACAGGTGTGATCCACCGCACCCAGTTTAGAGCCTTTGATTTTGAAACAAAGGAAAATTCAGTCCCAGGAAGGGTAAGTCAGCTACTCAAGATCATCATTAGGATTAAAGGGTGATTTTTTTTTTATAACAATAAAATATGCCCTTGCTGGTTGTGGTGGCACACACCTGTCATCCCAGGGGCTAGAGAGGCAGAGGCAGGAGGATCGCAAGTTCAAAGCCAACTTCAGCAATGACGAGGCCCTGAGCAACTCAGTGAGACCCTGTCCCTAATTAAAACACAAAACAGGGCTGAGGATGTGGCTCAGGGGTCGAGTGCCCCTGAATTCAAGCCCCGGTACTCCCCCTCCCCCTGCCAAAAAAAAAAATCTGCCCTTGGTGGAAATCTCTGAGGTCTTCTTTCCAGCTCTGACTGCTGCTTTCAGATAAGGAGAAGCTGACACCAAGCTCTCCGGGATAACGCAGGCAAGACACTGAGAAGGCCCTAGAAACCCCTCTGGTGAGACTGGATTTGAAAGACTTCGCCAGGAGAGAGTTTGTTTGGTCATCCATTCTGCTCTGTCTGGGAGCGATTTCTTTATGTGACCTTCTCTTCCAGGGACAGGCACGGTTATCTGTTTCCCCCGCTGCAGTCCATGAAGTGTCAGTCTGCAGTAATGCCCACCTGCTGATAAGGGACAGTAGTTCAGGTCATTTTCTATTCTTTTTGCTGTGGGTCTCACCCAGATGCATCTTATTCTTTTATTTTTCTTTGTCCAGTTTCTCTGGAAGCAAGTGCTCTAACCTTATGCTACACATTTAACTAAGGACTCTCAGAGCTGAGGTAAAGTGCTTAGAAATATATTATTCTAATTTTTCATGGAAAAATGCCACATCACGCAAGCAGTTCATGAATAAAACAACTGCACCACAGAAAAGCCTTTCTGGCTGGGAAACAAGGAAGGGCCGGTTCTCCAAGGTGGAGCTTAAAACAAGAAATTGTACTGGCTCACACCTGTAATTCCAGAGACTCGGGAGGCCAAGGCAGGAGGACTGCAAGTTGGAGGCCAGTCTCAGAAATTTAGCGAGTTCCTGTATCAAAATGAAAAATAAAAAGGGCTGGGAATGTGGCTCAGTGGTAGAACACCCCTGCTATCATTAAAAAAAGAGAGAGAGAGACAAGGAAAGAATTAGAAGAATAGAGTGCATTAAAACACACACACACACACACACACACAGGGAAAATTTCCATCCCTAGTCTGCATTTTGAGAGCTGCTTCTACCTTTTAGCCAAGCCAAATATCACACAAATTTTTACTTTTGATACTCAAGAGGAAAAATAAACACAATAATATTATAGGGCATGAATCTTGCCTGCCAGATATGCAAATGCACCTATGTTCTTTTATCCGTCAGTCAAAACGACTTTGAATGGAAGACACCTGGATGGTTTGGAGCCAGGGAAGCTGTTGATATTGCAAGGGAGAGAGATTCTTGTGTAACAAAGGCATGGAGCTGGGAGTCAGCTTCAAAACCGACATTTAGACGTCCATTCACCGGCAATCTCTGGGTAGTACCTTTCAGTTCATGCTCAATTGAACTTGGAGTTGAAGAAATGCTCCTAAATCACAGTTTAACTTCAGGCACTTTTGTGCAGGTTATGCATTCAATTACTAATCCGGTGACCTCCCTTAGTCCTTCAATAAATACTATTGTTACCTATGTCACTCCCTTTTAAGCACCATATGCAAAGGAATTCATCATAAAAGAACAAACAAACGTGTTGGCCAGCAGTTTGCTTGTTTGTACATACAGATGCACACTGCCCAAAATGTCATGCTATTGATTTGGAATCCTGGCAATGCTCATTTCTAGAAGCATGACTTTAATGTTTGCCCTGAGACTCGGGTTCAGGTTACTGTATTCAGATTGGGGAGCCCGTGGGAGGTGGATTTACATTATGCTATAGTTTGGATCCTCAAAGGTTGGTGTGCTGAAATCTTGGGCACCAGACTGTGGCATTATTGGGAGGTGGTGGAGCCTTTAAGAGGTGGGGCCTAGTGAAGGCATTAGGTCATTGGGGGCGTGGCCTAAAGGAGAAAGTGGACCTTGTGTGTCTCTTTGCTTCTTGGCCATGAGATGGCCCAAGAAATGGCCTGGCCTTGAACTTGCATTCCTCCTGCCTTCTGAGTCACTGGGATTACAGATAGGAGCCACCACACCCAGCAACCTTTCCTCCTTTCAAGTTGATTCTCTCAGATATTTTGTCACAGTGACTGAAAGCTGACTAACCCACTCTCTTGGGCTGGGTTTTCTCCTTTGTGAAATGAAGGTATTGATACCGCACAGGTAAGGTGAACAAGACTTAGCAGAGGATAGTTGTAAAATGCTAGGGAGAAGGTCCAGTCTTTAAAGGGTCTATATAGAGTCAAAAGTGTTTTTTTCTTTTTGTAACTCCCACCAGAGCACAGCCACCTTGGATCATTTCCAATACACAGGGACAAGATATGTCAGCATCCCCAGCCCTAAGACCATCTGGATCAGAACTGTGTCGGCAAAGCACAGATCAGTGGAGCTTGATTCAATCTTCTCTTGCACAGATAAACTGGTAGATTTAAATTGTTTAAAATCAAGAGGAGATATCGTTTCTTTTGCCAATAGTCCATAGCTCCCCACCGGAATAAATTCTCAATTTCACAAATTGCCAGGTAGATAAACAATGACCAGTCTCTTGCCTCCTTCACCCCCAAAGCTTTCCTTGAAAAGGAAAATCCTCCAGCAAAGAAATTGTACCCCTAGAGGAAAGAAAGAAGAGTGTGCAGCATGAACCTAGGGAAATATGAGAAGTGGCAGTGGCTCCTTGCTTAGCTAAGCCAGGTCTGTGTGCCTGGGGGTCTTCAACGTTACCTATTTTCATTACATGCTTACTATTGGTTCCAAATTCTATGAATCCTGCAAGAGGCACAGGATGTGTGTCTGAGCTTTTCAAACACCTGCTTGTGGGAGGGAACTTGCAAACAAAGTAGGGCTTCGCCCTGTTTCCTTTTCTGCTTCCAGGTGACCTTATTCTCACTTGTCTAGTGACCAAGTGAAATTGCGATGGCCTCATGGACATCTTCAGCTCTACATGGCACCGTGTGACCAGCGTAAACCTGCTCATTTTTCTTCAAGAAAGCCACAGGAAGCTGCTTTTCTCGGGAGAGGTGGGAAACAGGTGTTCCCGTGAAAGCTTTTGGTTTCCAAATTTAAACCCCTCGTGAGGTGTGTGAAAGGGTATGGACCGGGCACTCTGCTCAGGTGACACAGAAGTCATTCTCCTGTTTCTTCTTCAATGACTAAAGCCCAAGTCAGGCCCCTCTGGGAGTTAGTGAGCTGAGAGTAGAAGAACAGAGGGCCCCGGGGAAGGCGGAACACATTGGAGGGAGACAACTCTTGGGTGACTTCATAGGCATCTCAGTGCCGTGTTTTGTTTCTGGCAATCATTTTTCTTCTATGTCCCCATCTCCTCGGTCAGCATCTGGAGTGCCATCTGGTGCTTCTACATATTTGACTTACAAACTTGGGCACATCTCTCTAAGCTACAACTTCCTGACCTGGGCATCGGAAGTGGCTTTATTCAGCAAACCATCATCGGTCATTCCCACTCCTGGGAGCTGAATCAAATCGTTACCCTGCATGAATTCTTTCCGTCTGTGTGGACATCACATGACATTGGTCATCATGGTGTCCCCATCTACAGAAGAACCAAGGCAGGTACGGGGAACTCAAGTTCCACAGGACACAGGAATTGTTGGAGTTACATCCGTTGTCCCAATGCTGGACTCCCTTCCCCAAATCTGCATGAAAATCATGCATTTCAAGCATGCGGTTCAAGAACAGGTGCACGGACACCAACTATTTAGAAGTCATCTTTCTTCTTCAACTAGTATTATACCAGTGACACAGCATTCTTGCCTCCAGTCCCTGTCCCCTGTGACCCCACCCTTTTGCTCTGTGACATTGGTCTTCTTTAAACTCCATCTAGATCATCACATTATCATGTCCTGGAGTGCTTGCGGAACCATCCTCTTGGGGCCAAGATGTAGTCAGTGGTAAAGCATGTGCTTACCATGGGTTCAATTCCTGACACCAAATCAATATACTGATATAAATAAACATCTTCGCCAGACACAGCAGTGCACACCTGTAATCCCAGTGGCTCAGGAGGCTGAGGCAGGAGGATCGCGAGTTCAAAGCCAGCCTCAGCAACGGCGAGGCGCTAAGCAACTCAGTGAGACCCTGTCTCTACATAAAACACAAAATGGGGCTGGGGATGTGGCTCAGTGGTTGAATATCCCTGAGTTCAATCCCTGGTACCCCAAAATAAACAAATAAATAAACAAACAAGCATCTTCAACCAGGAGATTCCACCAGCCACCATCCTTCCTCAGATGAGGCTTATTCCTAAAAATATCCTGCCTCCGAACTTGTAGGCTGCTTCTAAATGTGAGCTGCGTAACTCTCAGACCCTGTGTCTTCCTCTCTGTAGTAGGCGTCCAGTGGATTGTGGCTGCTTGATCAATGCATCTGCAAATTATTGAGTTTGTGGAGGTGGAGTTGTTTCCATTGAGTGTGCGAGTTGACTTTGTAACAGGAAAGAAAGGCACAGAGACAGAGGTTGGGAAGGAGAAGAGATGCTGCAGGGCAAAGTTGCCTTGCCTGGGTTTTGCTATGGTGAGATCCAGAGTCTCACCCAAACCTTCACCTTCTCCCTCCCACACGGCAGGGCTGAATCTGGTGCGAGATGCAAAACTATTTCAAGGCAGGGACTGATATAGTCCGTCACATTTTTTTGGTTCTAATTTTGTATGGGTTGTCTATAGAAGTGTGAATGGTTCACAGCAAGAGATTGCTTTTCAGAGAAGTAAGCAATCTCTGGATTTATCAGTTTCCTAACTTCGAGAAAGAGAAGCATTGAAAGGTAAGGGAACTTGGTCACTCTTGGAAGGTCATTTTGGAATATGTTTTAGATCTTCCTGGTACACAACCAGCCTTCTGAGGAACTGGAGTTATTTTGAAATGAGACTGTTAAGGCTGATTTTGTTCTTCCAGTATTGTGAATACAAAGGTAGTCTGGAGTCAGAGAAGAAAACAGGATAAGATGAACATAAACTTGACTTTGCAAATAAAAGAAAGGAATGTAAAACTCCATGACCAAATTCAAATTTGCATTGAAATTATTCACGAATGGGTCTCAGAAACAATCAATTTTCTGGCATGCGAAAATAGAAAATATGAGACGCTTTCCCAGAATGCGAGAAAGCAGGACAAATAGATGAAAGTGAAAGAGATTAAAATTACAAAATGACAAAGAGAAGCATTGACTTATAATTAATGCTCTCAAAGATGATTTGAAAGCAAACGAGCAGAAATAATAGCCAAGGATGTAACAAAAGGAAACTTCTAAAGTGAGCAAACAACACAATCGCAGACTGAATAGGTTCGCTTGGGTTGCCAGAAGTGTGCCATCCTCAGGCTGTGCCATCCTCATTTAAATAAAAGGGAAGGAACGTCTCTAACTACTCTGACAAATAATGCAGGTGACTTAGGAAGGGTGACTGGGTTGGGCTCCTGCTCCTTTGTAATATCAGACAATAAAAAATCAAGCAAAAATTCACGCATGATTGACAGACAGGTTGGTATTCAGGCCCAAGAGAGATTTTCCTCCATGTAAATTAAACGTAGAGATGTTCTTAGGCATACTGTCATTCAGAGTGGGCACCATACAAATAGCTTTCTGGAATAAAAAAAAATGAGTGGATGTGTATTTCAGTTTACCAAGCTATGGAATGAAATAAGGAACAGAAAATTCGTCCTGGTGATGGACCCGAGATTATTTGTTCACCTCTCTAGACTGATACTGAAAGTGTGATTGAGATTGAAAGAAGAACTCAACAGAATTACTGGAAAGGGTTAAATGGTAAAAACAGAATATTATTGTAGTTACTGCTATCTTCTTAGCATCCACTGAGTGGAACTCACTGTATCTTAGAGTTCACCTAAGTCACACGGTGAGCAGATAAATAATGTATTATAGCCCAAATGCATCGAGAAAAAACATAGATGGCACAATGTGTCCAACACAACATGACATTTTGTAAGAAGTAGAGTCAGGATTTCAAACGAGATCCTTAATTATTGATGATACGGTAGCCCTTTAAGTTAGCAAAACTCCGGACTGGCACTTTGAAGGGTGTCTCCACACTGGAATCACTAAGTAATTGTAAAAAACTAACAATGCAAGCCAGGCGCAGTGGTGCATGCCTGTCATCCCAGCACTTTGGGAGGCTGAGGCAGGAGGATCGCGAGTTCAAAGCCAGCCTCAGCAATGGCGAGGCGCTAAGCAACTCAGTGAGACCCTGTCTCTACATAAAACACAAAATAGGGCTGGGGATATGGCTCAGTGGTCGAGTGCCCCTGAGTTGAATCCCCAGTACCAAAACAAATAAACAAGCAAAAAACCTCTAACAATGCCTGTTTTTCTCAACCCCCAAGATTCTGATTTGATTTTCTGGATGCTATCTGGTATTTGGAGATTTTTTTTCAATTGACATGGAAAAGTTGCCTATTGATTATCACAGGGTGATAATTTGATAGATGTGTGCAATGCAGAATGACCCAATCAAGGTAATTAGCATTTCCAGCTCCTTGCGCATTTAATATTTATATATGTTGGGACACTTCAGACTCTTCTAGTCATTTCAGAAGATATCATAAGGTGTTGTAGACTGTAGTCCCCACCCCCAAAGTGCTGTAGAACTCCAGAGTCGCTTCGTCCTGCCTGTCTGTATTTTGGTACCCGTTATCTGACCTCTCTCTAACCCTGCCTCTTCCTGCCTGTCCTAGTCTCTACAGACAACTACAATACTGTCTTCTATGAGATCGACAGTTTCAATTTCCACAAACAAGTGAGAATATGCAGTCTGTCTTTCTGCACATGGCTTATTTTGCATCCTTCAGTATGATCCATATTGTAGCAAATGGAATGAATAACACTCCATTGTGTATAGGTAACATTTTTTTCTGACTTTTTGGTTGAGTCCATGTGTGTGCTCTTGTGTATACTGCTGCAAGAAGCATGGGTCTGCAGGTATCACTTTGGAAATATGACTCCCTGTCCTTTGGATGTCTACTAAGAACAAGGATTTCTGGATCTCTAATGATTCTATTCTCAGTGTTTTAAAGAGACCTGCATTCCATTTCCCATAAAGATTGGACTACATATCCTTTCCCACCAACACTGAAAAAGAGCTTGCAAAAAATCCTCTGATGAGTCTAACATGCATACAAAGTTGGGAACCACTCATTTAGAAATGACTACCTGATTTCTTCTACAAAGCCTGAAAATCGTGTGTGAGGAACAGAAAATTTTAATCTGTCACCGTTCATGTGAAATCATCAGCAGTTGCAGATGTGTTTTTCATTTTGATATTTAGGTAAAGATTGGTTGATAGGCATTTCAGACATTTTGAGGGACGGGCTAGTAGGAAATGTTGGATTCTGAAAGGAATCATTCCCACTGAATGGGGCATCTCCACTGGGGGTGGTTGTATCCCCAGGGGACACTTGGCAAAGTTTGGAGGTATTTATGGTTGTCGTGAAGAATGGGCTTGGGATGGCTATTGGTATCTCATGGGAGGAGTCCGAGCCTAATGATATGAATTTGGGGGAATGGCGTGGGTTTCTCATAGGGAGCATTTAATAAGATTAATGATGTATGCTCTAAACATTGACTAGTGCTCTTTGCGTGATAAAAATCATCTATGGGTGCACTCATGTTTATATACACATATATATGCACATACATATACATTTTATTATATATCCTATTCTTTATTTAATTTTACTCCTTCAAGCTGGACCCGAAGATTCCAGCAACTAATACGGTGTTATTTTCAAAGAGAATTTGTCTCCCATTTCTTTATGATTTTTTGAATATTGATCACATTTCCATGCTGTTTGCTCAGCTCTGAAATTTTGGGTGATGTCTCCATTATATTCAGAAATGTGCTTTGAAAAATGAAAACATGCACTCCCCCTCCCGGTTCCCGGAACATCGCTGGTACACTGTGCTATTTCAGTACACACACACACGTGTTGTACCTAAAGTGACATCTTGCTCATGCTCACACTCCCCGGCAGTATTTCTGTATTCTGTTGATTGTGGATCAGTCGTACAGGACACACAGTCAGAGGCGAAACTCAAATGCCTGCGGGAGATGGGCAGGTCTCACAGCCACACGTGGATGATTCAGGCTGCGTGTGAACAGCGGCAATGAGGGATGAATGCGTACCCACTAGAAGAGGGAGGAGACACAGAAGGGGCATAAGGGAGGGAGAGACGAAGGAGGAGGAGAAATAGGAGAAGTACAAAAAGAGAACCAGAACAAAGAACAGGAGGAGAAGGACGACGAGGAGGGAGAGGAGGAGGGGGAGGAAGAAGAGCAGGGGGAGGAAGCGGAGGAGAAAAACAACAGCAAGAAGGCAGAGCAGAAAAAGAAGGAAGGGGAAGCAGGCACAAACCCCGCACTAGGCAGACAAAGCACGTCTGCAGGTTGACACTGTCTTTTTCTTTTCCACCCTTTGGTCCTAGTCATGCACTGAGAAGGAAAGGTTGGAATCGCAATCTTTGAACTTCCAAAGAGACTTAAACATACTGGTTTCTTTTTAGTATATATTTCTATAGAAAACCAGTATAGCTGTATTGATCCATTTTCAGAGCATATACAGGACATGATTCATTATTCTTTCCTTCCCTGTTAAAGACCATGCCTAGGAAGTGATAAAGGGTGGAAATCTGGGAAGGAGGCAAAAACTCATCCCGCCCCACCTGGAAGACCAGTCACCCACGTGGACTACATGTTGTCTTAGAGAAATAGCATGGTGAGATCCTTACAGGTCTCTTCAAAGAATCTTTCTGCAAATAAAGGATTTCACTCACAAGTAACTGAAGCCAAAAGCCTACTTACAATGATTATATAAATGGAAAATCATTGGCTCACGCAAGTTAATTGCTGACCAGTAGCTGGAGACAGTAATGCCTTTTGTTGGAACTGTATGCTTTACCAAGAATTGTAAATAACATTCAACCATGTCTGGTGGCAGCCATGCCAGTTTCCTTGTTGGAAAATTGTAAGATCATTTATTTCAACAAAAGAAACCCATAGGCATCATCTTTAGCATTGCTAGATCAATGGCTTGGAGAAATTATTTCTTGAGACTCTTCCAAAACAATTAGTTGTTTTATATACACCAGCATTGGATCTAAAAGAAAATAGCATCAGAGATATTTCTGAGAATATATCAAAAGAAAAAATATGTTAAGAATACCAATTGGTTTTCAGAATAAATTTTCAGAATGAATCCTTAGCTAGATAGTATACTTAAATAGCAAAATTTTAAAAGCCTGCCTATTGGCTTTGTAGAATGTCTTCCTGGTTTATCCATATCACCACAAATGCCAGGATCTCCTTCTATTTTAAAGCCAAATAGTATTCCAATGTGTGTATAGACTGTGTCTTCTTTATCCATTCCTCTGTTGATGGATGCTTAGATTGATTCCATGTGTTGACTATTGTAAACAGAGCTGCCACTTGGTAGTACATGCAGATCCCGATTTCATATATATACTTTTGGATATATACTCAAGAGTGGAATTTCTAGGTTACCTGCTACTTTTGTGCTAATTTGTTGAGAAACCACCCTACCATTTTCCATAGAGGTGGCACAATTTTACATTCCTGCCAACAGTGAACAAGGGTTCCAGTTTCCTCACCAACACTGGCTATCTCCATCGACTTAATAGCCATCCTAACAGGTGTAAAGCCATGTCCATTGTTATTTTGATTGATGACTAGTAATGAGCAAATTTTCACATACTTACTGGCCATTTGTCTATATTCCTTGAGGAAAGTTGATTCCATTGAACTAAGCCAGGCACAGAAAGACAGATACTGCATGATTCCTCTCAGAGGACACATCTAATAGAGTCAAAATCGTGGAAACAGAGATTTGCCAGGAGATGGTTGGGAGGTTGGAGTGGGGAGTTCTTTAATGGGCCTGAAGCTTCAATGTCATGGTAGATAAATAAATTCTGTAGGTTGGTTGTGCAAACATCACGCTGAGATTTAACTATGTGTTACCGCACACTTCAAAAATTCAAATGTGTCTTCTCTGGTTAAGTGTTCTTCCCACAAAATAAATGGATGGATCAATAAAGGGACACAGAAAGCTTTTGGAAGTGTCTGATATGTCTAGGATCTTTTTTCTTTTCTTTTCATGCTCAGGATTGAACCTAGAGTCTCATACCTGCTAAGCACATAGACCTCTCAGCCCTATGTGTATCATTGTGATTGCAGACATGGTTTTGAAGGTGTTTGTGCACATCAAAACTCATCAGGTTGTACTTGTTGAATATGTACAGCTCTGTGTAGATCAATTATACTTCAATACAACTGAGTAAAAAATTAAAGCTAAATTAAATAAAGTCATCTTCTGAAAACAATTATATCAATAGTAGAATTAGGAAAAACATTATGTCAAGCTCAAGGCAAAGAAGCTACCAATTTATTTGAAAATTGATAAGATGATTTATTTTTTATTTCTAACATGGTATATCAAATATACACATATATATGCATATGTGTATATATATATATATATTGGATTATTCATGGTATACCAACCTATAACATGATCTATCAAGGGCAAATCAAGAAAAGCACTTAAAAAAAATAAAACATGTATATTTTAAAAGTCACAGCTAGATAAGGGGAACATTTTCCACTTAAAAATTGTTAATCTGTGTTAAAAGAGGCATGCCAAAAAGAACTAGGAATCTTTCATAAATTTATAGGCACTGTTTGCTAACCTGATCCAATTTTTCTCTTGTTGAAACTGCTTCATTAATTTAATGTGCAAGAAATAAATATTTGATGTGCAATTAGTTGGAGATTATTATGGCCATAATGGAACCTTTCCAAATAAACAGCTGCTCCAGCACTTTAAATGCATGAAAAGCAAGGAACAAAATGGAAAATATAATGAAACACCAGCTCTAGAGAGGAAAAGTGTTAAAATATTCAATTAGTCAGTAAGATGGCTGCTCATTTAGAAGTTTGGTGGTGGTTTATCAAAGCATAACAGCATAAAAGCTGCTAAACTTTAGCCAAATATCCATCCACCCGAATTTCCACAGAAATGTAACAAGATCCTGCACAAGAAGAAAATATTATAAAAGTAGACATTTACCAATGCTACTAATTCTTTCAGACTATTCATTTTATATATATGGGTGCATATCAACGTGTATTTGTTGAATACTGATTATTCTATGTTCACATTTATGGACATGCTCTAAGTATCTGTTTAGGCAGCCACATGTGAATTGCGATGATTCCCTTAGGGAATGGTGACTATCTTTGACATTCCATGTCAACTGGGTTATTTTAGGTTTGGATGTGAGTCTAGGATTTCACAGCACATGCACACACACTGTGATAAAATGCACACACATGCCATAAAAGCACTTAAACTCCCTGTAAGTTCTAGAAAACTTCTCCTTCCTTTGGAGATAGGTCATAGGAGTTGAAGATGGTTTTTCTGCCTCACTTACTGCACTGGGAACCTCTGGAGGGTGGAAATGTGGCTAACATCTCTGTATCTCCAAAGCCTGGCATACAACCTGATGTGGAGCGGCCCAGTACATATTCATGGAAAGGAAGCCTGAGGCTATCTGCCAAAGGGGCAGCCTCAAAGGGTGATCTTTTTGGGCTTCACAGAGCAACATCTCCTTGAGATTGGGGTGGGAGTAACAGGAAGCAGTTCTTTCACCATTACCTTCCATGTGGGGCTCAACAGTCGAGGAGCAATGGAGTTCTGGAATTGGTAAAAAAAAAAAAAGAAAAAAAAATATATATATGGCTTTTAATTCTGATTCACATTTGAATATCCAGCTTGTTAGTAGGAACTGCATACAATAACCAACTTCTGGTGTGCATTTCTAGAAAGCAGACTAGAGGCAAATGAATTTCTTACTGGGATTCTGTCCCATTCGGTCATTCCATTCTGCAATGGATTATGATTTGTCTTTCCTCTCTGTTCTAAAAACACGGTCGTTCCAAGAAAGTTCAGTTTTTGTATTTTTTTCCATGTTCCCTTCTCCTTGTATGAAGAACGCTCCCCATACACACACACAATGAAGAAACAGAAGAGTAGATGCATTAAATCAACACCTTTTTGTTCCATTTAGGGACTCAGACAAATGTCACCGATAGAGGTAAGCTGTTTTTAATCCATGGAGGTGGGCTCTCTTTGATGGTCCTCCTATGTGTAGGCAGGGTCACTATCCCTCCCTAATTCTGGGTGACCTTGCCATCTCAGAAACCAGAAGCGATGCTCCATGTCTCACCTTGAGATGTAAGGTACCATACTTTGGGTTTGACAAGGAGCCACCCAGAGAGGTCACACAACAGTGCCCCACACAACAGCCCCAGCTGAGGTCCCAGATAGGTAAGAGGAAGCCTGGTTTCAACGTCGGAGGGACTCGGATTTCCAGTGATTCATTCCCAGCTCGCCTTGCAGCCAGCGGGCTGTCACAGGAACAGGGACCAGCTGTGCCCACCAAGACCTGCCCAAATTGCAGATCTGTGGTTGTGGTGGAGGGGGGTGAATTGCTGTTGATTGCATCCATTAAGAATCAGAGGGATTTGTCACAAAGCAAAACATAACTGAAATACATACGTGCCAGAGACGGAAGCCATTGATTCAATAAAGGTATTTTTAGCTTATAATGCACAAAAGCTATTCAAATGTGGCAATGTTGCTACTCATGTCCTGCTACCCACACATTACACAGTCAGGAAAGGAGATTTAGTTAAAAATATCTTCCTGTGAAACCAGAACCTAAGTCCTTTCTATTTTCCAGGTGTTGACATTATGATAGAATCAAGCAGGGAGAATAATATAAATGAGCACCATGCAATAGCACACAACAGTGCTTTGTAAGTGATTCTGCACCTATAGAATGAATACTTTCCATATTTTCCCTGCCCTTGGACATCTAAAACCTCTTTTCTTTACCCAGCCATTCCAAACTCATCAATCTTCATGGAAGATCATGTAGAAGCCAGTTACTTGAGCCAGGGCTCTGAGCTGTTCTCCATGAAGGTTTCTTTAGCATGCATTCATAGATGTGCTGGGTTTTTGCTAATCTGTCTTTTCTTACAGGGGTGCACATCCCCTCCCCCCAAAAAACTTGTGGATGTGGAGGAAAAATGTTACGTCCCCCCTGACAGCTGAATATCAGGGAATCCTCTGGAATCTAAAGGATTAAATTAACTTATGGTAGATCCGCCTTTTAATGCTTAAATCTAGAATTTCATGGCTAAATTGAGGTGTTTCAATAAACAACATGATCTTCCCAATAGTTCATTGGCCATTGAAATCAGCAAATGCCAGCACGTTGTGGTCAAAGAATTGAAAAGTTTTCTGTTATCTTAAAATTTAATTCACTTATTACATAGCAAACATCCACTAGGGAAAGTGTAAGACTCCTTCAGTGAAATGGACAATGTTCAAAATCCAATAAAACTTAATAAAATAATATTTTACCAACAAGAGAATTAATTTCTTCTAACTGTTTGTCTATTTGTGTAGTCCGCAGCTCATCATAAATCAAATAAAATCGTGATACCTCGAAGCAGAGAAGGACAAATAATATACCGGTCTTAACATGATTTTTATTACTTGCTTTTCCCTCCGGAGGAATACAGGGAGTACCCTAATGAAATTGGCTTTTATTACTGATTCATTGCATTTAAAATGAAGAAGCAACTTCAGAAGTTCAACAACTAGTGTGGCAAGTAGATTAGGAATTCCCAAGTCGGTCTGTAAAGAAGGAACAGGGTGGAGACCGAGCTGAGAGTGGCTTGGAGCTTGGTGGAGATTGTCAGGATGCGGTGTGCCTGAATCTAAGGCACCTGGTGGGACAGGGGAGGGGCGGGTTATTAAGCATAAAACAACCAGTCTGGCATTTTCAGTATAAAGTTCAGAATGACCGCAGGGAAACGAAGTTGACTGCAAAATTGGAGGCTACTATGGACCCAAGCCTTGAGCTCCCAAGGGTGTCCGACACATTGAGTTATCCATTTAGGCCCTTGACCTTTGACATAAAACCACTTGACAAGATGGTGGCTTGTCAAGTGGTTTTAGGTGACTGCAGAGGATCGATGTTTCCTCTGAAGTCTCATGAGTGGGACATCACCCATAAATGACACAAGTGGGATATCACCCATGACTGACAATATCCAAGCTAGTTGGTCTTCCCACCCTGCACCATGCGTTGGCTTTACCTGAGATATTTCTCATGGGAACAAAGAATTACTGGATCAAAGGAAGATGGATTCTTACCGAAAACTGTTTTGTCTGCATTAGTGATATGAGCGAGGGAGTGGAGGTTACACTGTCATAAACTCGGTGGTGTGTGAATTCCTCCAGTTTACAATTTGTGACTGTAATGCTTTTCTTTCCTGCTAAACAGTAAACACTGGAAAAGTAAGTACTTTTAATAGCAATTACCTGCCATTAAAAAGGTAACTGATTAATATTTGTTGAATAAATTAACGTGGGTGAGTGAATATATAGGATGGATACATGGATGCATGGGTGGCTGGTTGGGTGGATCATTACATTATTTGAAGTTATTTAAAAATGGAAATAAAACAGGGTAGTCCCTTCAAAGAAAGACTGCATTGGGCAAAGTCTCTGGTAGCAGATCTTATTCTCCACGAACATTTGGATTCTGTGGTAGACAAGAATCTACGTGAAACACAGAACACCAAGCTTTTTTTTTTTTTAATATTTATTTTTTAGTTGCAGGTGACAGAATATTTTATTTTTATGTGGCGCTGAGGATCGAACCCAGTGCCTGACGCGTGCTAGGCGAGCACGCTACCACTGCGCCATAACCCCAGCCCCGAACACCAAGCTTTAAGTGACTTAGCATCAACGTGATTTGAAGCTTTCAAAATCCTTCCAGCCTCTCTCTTAGATCTTTCTCTCCCTTACTTTCTCTTTCTCTGATCCTTCTCTTTGTTTGAATTTATCCACATCTTTTAAATGTAGGCAACAGTGCACTTAAAGTACAAATGTTGCAAAATCTTGACTTAGGCTGGTTTTCCTTTTACTCCAAGACAGGACAGGCATCTAGGATTGCTAAGATTTGATGATGGAATTCAATCAGAAAATCCTAAATGTTGCATGGAGAGAGGTCCATGGATACTTGGATCTTTATAAGATCATCACAAGAACAGATCACTGGGCAACAATTTTTAAAAAATGATGTAGGAGGTGGTGGGGATGCTGTAAAGTTTCACCTGTATAATTCTGCCTCAGATTTTCTGCAATGATTGCATATCATAAAAGTTAATTAAATCTTCAACAAGAGGCGCATGTACAGATGGATAAGTGAACTCCCCAGGTCCAAGTCTTCAAGGAGCTCCTTAGTTATTGAGATAAGAAAAAGAGCCATCAAATGGAACTGAAGGAGTGTGTAGAGAAAAGAAAACTGTGAAGTATGTGGCAGCCGGTGGAAATCTCAAATGGCAAGGACCCAGGAGAGGTCAAGTGACGGAAACGAAGCCAAGAACTCGAGGAGGCTTAGGATGGAGTGGAGGGCCTCCAAAGGCAGCTCAGAAGAGTCTTCCTCAAGCAGCTAAAGTAGATATTTTCCAAGTGTTAGCTAATATATGCAGAGGAAGTTTACAGAGGATGTTGTTTTGATCCGAGTGGGAATGCAAGTTTCCACTCCATACAGTCGCATGAAGGTATCTTTGGCAATGATGATCAGAGGAGTCTGGAACAAGCTGTCATAAAAGTGTGGTGTCATTTTCACAACCTAAAATGCACATGAGGTGGCTTCTCGGTGGAAGTCGTCGCAAGTGGGCTGAAGTGGAGGTGCTCCATAATGGACCATCCTGGTGCATTAGATGGAAGCACCAGAAGGACAGTTGTGCAGATACAGGACTTCAAAACGCTCATGGGAATATAGTGCTCGCAGTCAAATGTACACTTACTCCTTTATTTCCCCCAACATTCTGCAAAGCAGGTGCCGATCTCATTCCATAATGAGAAAGTCAAGCATCAGAGAGGTCCAGAGATGGTTGGAATATAGCTCAGTCATGGTAGGGTGCTTGCTTAGCATATTGGGGGCCCTGGAGAAAACAGAAAGCACCCCAAAAAGACAACATGAAAGGCAGAGAGTTGGGAGGCTGAGGCAGGAGGATCGCGAGTTCAAAGCCAGCCTCAGCAACGGCGAGGCGCTAAACAACTCAGTGAGATTCTGTCTCTACCTAAAACACAAAATAGGGCTGTGGAGGTGGCTCAGTGGTCGAGTGCCCCTGAGTTCAATCCCTGGTTAAAAAAAAAAAAAAAAAAGGCGGAGAGTTATATCCTAGTAGGGGACAGAGCTGTGCGCAGGGAATAGACACATGGTGAGCAGGGATAAAAGTCCAGTTAACCTGCTTGTCCCGTGTTCTGCTGCGATGCTGCTTTCCACTAGAGAGAAGCCCCCGTCCAAGCACAGCCCTCTCACATCAACACGCTGCTCATACACCGTCGTACATGCAGAGTCACGAACACACACATGCACACTCATATGTTTTTTCCAGACAGGTCCTCTGAGCTGGGACTATTTCTTGAGATCGACCCTTGAGCAATGCAGAGTCCCTCCCTGAGAGTCACTTTCCCTCCTGACCTCTCCTCAATGCGGGGACAGCAACAACTTCACTGAAAGCTGGGTAAAGAGCATCCAAATCACCACCCCCAAGCCCGGAGGGAATGTGTGCATGTTGGGATTTGCCCAAGGGAGTTAGTAGGAACTGAGCTGGGGCCACGGTGTGGGACCAGGGGAGCAGGGTGCTGACCACTGAGGCCACCTCACAATGGCCTTTGACATCACAGAGAAAGCCATGTCAGGGAGGGGCAGGTGACACAGGAGAAACTTCTGGACATCAACTCCAAGGTCACAGCCTGTGGGCTTTTCTTCTTCTCTGCTTCCTGAAGACACCAGGAAATGGATTAGATGTGGAATGTCCACTCCAGTGCAGCAGTGTTCCGAGGTGGGGTCTTGGGAAGTGATTGGATGTGAAGCCCATGACCTCGTCAATGAGTTATCAGTTATCAGTGATGGATTCACAGATGGATGGAGGTGGCTGTAGCTGTCAGAGGCGGGACCTAGTTGGAAGGAGTGTGTCCTTGGGAGCAAGTCCTTGGGGACTAAATCTTGTCCCCAGAGGTCCTTTATCTACTTCTATGCTGCTAAGAGGTGAGCAGCTTTGCTCTGCCACAGGCTCAGAAACAATGGAGCTAGCTCACCACAGACTGAACCCTCTGGAATGGTGAGTCAAAACAAATGTTTGCTCTTCTAAGTTGATTTTCTCAGGTATTTTGTCACACTAATGAAAAGCTGACTTCATACATCAACTCCATGAATACTTAAAGATACTGATTGCTAAGCAGTGACAGGTACTGGAAAGAGAAAAAAGAGCCAAAAGTCACAAGGATTGTTCTCTTCCAGAACTGACATTTGAGTAGGCATCAGACAGATAATGCATAAAACCAAAACCAAATAATACTGATTGAAGTTAGGGACAGTGAAATGAAAGAAGGTAAAGGAACAGAGGGGGGAAAATAGATAGGACTACTCCTAAAAGTATGAGCATGTGCAAACACACACACACACACAGATTAAAATAAGAATTTAAAAATATGTCCCCACAGTAAATCGGGCCTTCTTGAGAAGAAGTAGGTATTCTGTTCCTGGAATATTTAAACAGAAAGCTAGTAACTCCTTGACAGAAATAATATTTGGGAATATCTACTGAAGAATAACACTATTGTTTCTAGAATAACACTATTGTTCCCTTACACTTGAACGTCGGCATCAAACATAACTGAATTCATATCAGCTTCCAACCACTTACTAGGTGTTTGTTTCAGATCAAGTTTCCTTAACCTGAGATTTGGCTTGCTTATCCTTGACATGGGGAAACTGATATTTAATTGGCATTGTGCTGATTTGGATAAGTGATATATACGTAAGTAGTCAGTTCAAGGTCTCCTCCTATAATTGGTTCTCAATAAATCGTGTGCATTTCTGGAAAAATAAAAGACTCTACCAGTTATGAAGAACGAGGAGGAGGGATGGCTGGTGTGGACACCCCGGGGCGGGTGTGGTTGCTTCCTTCATGTGAACTAGGATTGCATGGGAAGAAGGAAGTGAGTATGCTAATGGAAGACAGAGAACCTCTGTCCTGTAGGAGGGTCTGGAAGGGCCGAGGTACTGAGATAAAGAATTTATGGAGTCCCAGGAAGGCCCCCTGTGTTCAGGGTCCACCGACTAGGAAAGCACAGCTGTACAAGATCAACTCAGACAGGAAGAGAGAGGCCGCTTCACGGAGACAAGTACCGTGGGTTGTACTGCATTACAGAGGACAGTCATTGAGCTGTTAGCAGCAGTGCAACAAAGTGACCAGATTTCTTGCTATGGGCCCGTTCTGGTTGTTGAGTGGCAAGTGGTTATAGCTGGTGTGGGGGAGGCCTTGGGAGAAGAACAGGAGGACATAACTGGCCAGGGACAATCACTGCAGGGACCCAGCTGGAAGCCCTTGGATTCCTAATGCATCTGCAAGATACAGATGCGAACTTGCTGTGCAGTGGGAATCGGGTGTAGGATGTGAGCAGATTATCTAGGGAATGCACGCTGAAAAAGAGTATTTAAAAAAAAACAACAAAAAACCAAAACTGAACGCTTCATAACACCGTAGCCTAAATCATAGCAATTCCCACTGGAATGATCATCACACCCCGCCCCGCCGTTATCCATGAACCCTGAAATATCACCACTGAATAGGATCAAGCCTGGGGCCCTCTCTCAAAGGAAGGACTCTTCCTGGCCCCAATGCATATCCTGCTTTGCTCAAACAGCATCTCTGTTTAAATTTTTTTAAAACGACATTCCTAGAAATGGATGCAACAGGGCATAGTGACATTTGCTCATGGCTGCTTATTCTTTTATATTGCAAAGATTATCTTTTCTACTCCACTTCAGAAGAATGACTTACCACGAGAGTAAATTGTAAACTGTAGCTTTTTCTGCCACTGCCCTTTCATTTTCAGTAACGTCATATAGTAGTTTATCACATTTCCTGCAGGGGGTCAAGTCCCAATTTTTTTTTCCAATTTGTGATTCCCAGCTCCAAACTGTATAGTATTACATTGTGTGCATTCTGTTATTGTTAAATGATTTCCTATTGCCTGGCTTGGGGGCCTACATTTGCAGCAATTTAGCCTTTTTCCTTTTGTAAATCCATTCTTCTGAGAAGGCAGTTTTGCTGACATTTATGGAGTTGGGAGTGTCACGGAGAGTAAGGTGATGTGCTCTGCATAAGGCCATTCCTTTTATGGTTCTTGAAGTTAAAGCTACGTGGGTTCCAGTGGTCGGGCCAGGATGGACTGGGAGGTAGGCCTCATTCCCACTTACATTTTTCAGTGTATTAGAAAAGGACACCAATGCCCTGCTCTGCCACAAAGCATCAGAAACTCCCTTTTTCAATGATGGTGATGATGGTGGTGATGATAATGATGGTTATGATGGTGGTGGTAATGATTGTGGTGATTATGGTGATTGCGATGATGTTGCTTATGATGGTGGTGATGATGAGGAGGATGATGGTGGTGATGGTGATGGTGGTAATGATGGTGATAATAATGGTGATGGTGATGGTCATGGTCATGGTAATGATGGTGGTGATGGTGGTGATGGTAATGATGGTGGTGGTGATGATGGTGGTGGTGATGATGGTGTCCTGACTGTGTTCTGCATTCAGAGACAGGGGAAATCCCGCGATGAATATCGTTAGTGCCCACTGCTGGTAGAGAACATCCAATTGCTAAGGAAAGACAGCGTCCCAGGAAGGGAAGGAAGCCCTCCTGCTGCCACAGGCACTGGTCAGGAGTGAGGTAGCTCCTGCTGTGGGGCCTCACATAGGGGAAAGCAAACAGGGACGGCTGCCAGCAGTCTACTCTGTCATTCTTCTTCCTCCCTGGCGAGCTGCTTCCTGAGGTACCAGGCAGAATGAGCTCTGGAGAGCAAGCAATGAGATCAAGCTCAACTGTAGCAAAGGATATGTTGTTCTCGGGAACTGAGAAACGTCCAGACACTGGAAAAAAGGAACGTTTTCCCCTGGTTGTTGATGCTTGAGAGAAAACTGTGTGCCATTCATTTGGAGTCAACAGAGTTTATCAGGACATTACAGATAAATCATTCCTGGGCCTTCTAGAATGTGTTAATTGAGAGGCAGTTTGATATGACACTCTGTTTTCTCTAGAGAGTGCATGAGAGAGATGCCTGCTGGAGTACTGCCTTTGTAATTTTGCAAATGAATTATTGAGCATAGCAGCTACTGTCACTCACAAAAGCCCACGCAATAAAACCTCCCTTGAATTTTTAGTTTGAGCAGAACGAGCAGAGGAAGAGATTCATCCCCGGCAAGAAATGTGTGTGCTTTCTCTTATCAGTCAGAGCAACGTGTTGGACCAATGAATCTCTCTTTGGCTAGCTATCAACAAATGTCCACATAAATTTACACTGTGTTCTCTTCCTTACTCTATGTGAGTACCCAGGGCACTTCAGAGTTGTCCCGTGGACTCTGTCTTGATGGGGTCTCTGTTCCATGATGTGCTTTATCTTCATTTGAAAGTTGCCTTACTGCTGTTAGGCTGTCTTCAGAGGCAAACCTTGTGTGAATGAATCTCACTGTTTTTAGTGGGAGCTGTTTATGGCTCATGCTTCTTGGGGTGTCCATATGTCCCAAGGTGGTCACATCAAGGACGTGGATTTTGAGACCCAAAGCAGTCCAAATGGCAAATTTATCTTTGGGCATCCTCCGAAGAGTGTACTTTCTTACTAGATGATACAGAACATGAGGACCAGAGCATCTTATGGATCAATGTCACATTGTATACGCAAAGAAAGAGGTCACAGGAATAAAAACGTGAATAAATGCAAAAACGACATTCGGAACCATTTGGGTGGGTGAGTGATGAGACTGCTCAAATGACAGAGGACTTGGAAAGTGATTCAGAGCAATAGAGCAAGAGGTCCCAGAACAGAATTCCTCATCTCCCAACTTGCAAACACGCCTCAGGATTTCTTGATATGGGTGGGTTGATATGATGAGAGCTCTGGAATTCATTCTTCCAGAACAAATGCTTCACTAAAACAACCAGGCAAAACCAGGCACAGTTGTACACACCTGGAATCCCAGCAACTCAGGAGGCTGAGGCAGGAGGATCATAAGTTTGAGGCCAGCCTCAGCAACTTAGCAAGATTCTGTCTCAAAATTAAAGATGAAAATGACTGGGGATGTGCTCAGTGGTAGAGCACCCCTGGGTTAAATCCACATCCTGCAAAAAAGATCATGCAGGCCTGTTTGAAAACACATACTTAGAAAGAAGTTAGGCAGAACAACTCGTGTGATTTAGGTACCAGTCTAATTCATTCAACCCTAGTCACCATGACAATGGCAATGTTAATATTTTGCGGCTTTCTAGATATCTTCTTCCATGTGAACAGTTGGAGGTTACTAGATTTATTTATTTTTCTTAATAATTGGTATGATGTGAACTCTTGCTATTGCTATATTGGACCAATAACTTTTCTTTCAAAGTCCCACATCAGGGGCTTTGGCAAACTAGGATACAGGGTCACAGGCATCCCAGAGAAGCATCTTCACCATGATGTTGCTTAATTTTGGAAAATGAAAATGAACAAAGTACCACATGTAGAAAGAGAGGTAAGTAAATAGTTGGTCCTACATAAAATGTAGTATTACACAGCTGTTAAAAGTTGTGTTTTCTGGGCTGGGGTTGTGGCTCAGTGGTAGAGTGCTTGCCTAGCAC
>PVHX01022357.1:10671-28065 GCA_004024805.1 Geosciurus inauris | reverse complement strand
CACAATTAAAACAGAATCACTTTCTTCAACCCTAACGAAAAAACAGATAAATGCAACCCAGAGGCTGTGAAGGAAAAGCTCTCCCAGGAACAGGAACAATTGTGGAAGACTGTCAGAACCACAGCCTCACACCAGGCCACTACATCCCCACACAGAAAACACCTCTCCAAGGACAGCCTCCGGCCATCTGCTCGGCTTTGGGCTGACATCACCCTTGCTATTAACCCTTATGGCTGAGGGTTGTTTCCAATTATCTTATGCAATCCTCCTAATTTGCCTTTTAAACTTTCCCTTGCCTCAGCCTCTTTAACTGTGGCCTGTGTTTCCATGGCTGTGGTATTTCTGCAGAAACTTAATCAGTCTGCTGAGAACCTCTCCCTATTTGTTATTTGGTTGGACAGGGGCAGTTGCTTCCCCTGCCCCACTTCCCACTCCAACCACACATTCCTAGTGGGGACAGGCCATCATATTATGTGGGTACAAACTATGCCAATCACAGTACCTCGCTTTCCCAGCCTGGAGATTGCCTCGAGAAGTGGTATGTGACTCACATCAGGCCAAATGGGAGCCTTGCATGGGGTTTTAAAATCTAGATCTAGAGAAAGAAAAAGGCAAAGGTTTTCTTTCCTCTTGAGCAGAGAAGCCAAGATGTGCCCAGATTTCTCAACTGGCACCTCCCTTGATGTAGAGAAAATACTTGTCCCTTAGGAAAGAGGGTGAAGCTCCGCTGCTCACTGCTTCCCTGAGATCACATTGTTGAACCTCAATTTTGAGAAGTACTCTAGTCTCCAGCCAATCACTCCCGGGTGTCTTTTTTTCTAGTTTGAATTCAGTTTCTGTTGCTAGCAATCAGAGTCCCAGTGAACATATAAATTATCTGGTGTCTGTATTGGATTTGCCTGAGAAGCATTTAGAAAACCCAAATAAAAGCCCTGCAATTTGAGAGCAAAATTTAAGAACCCATCGTTTTCAAGAGGACAACAGAACAGAGCAAAAGAGTTTTGAGTGTGTTATCCCTTGGACTAAGAATCGGTGTGTAATCCCTGAGTAACATCTCCATTTTATAGGAGAGAAAACTGGCTCAACAAACCAGCTAGTAAGTGACAGGTTTTGAACTCAGATCTTTCTGATTTCAAAGCTTAACCCATTATGTCCCAAGTTTTCAATTCTACAGATATTTCAATGAAATGGATACAAGTACATTAAAATAGGTTGAAAATCATAACCTAGAGCTTATGAACAAAAATAGACTATTCTGTAAAATAGGCCCTGGGACAATATAGTAGCTTTTAAATATATAAGCCATCCTATAAACAGGACATTGGACAACTATGATATCTGGGACTTGGGACAGAATGGATCTTCACATTACCGGGACTAGAATATGTTCCTAGTTTGAAAGAGAAACATTCTTTTAACCTAACATATCTTCAGGAAAATATTTGAAATCAAAATGTTGGAACTGGCAATTCCTACCCCATATCCCTTATTGGGGGTTAATCAGCCATGCATCCATTCATTCTAAGACATCTACAGAAATGATAGCAGCATCTGCTGACTCATTTGTTCCTGGTACTCTGAAAGAGTCTGGATTGCTGTTTATCAGGAGCCCAACCTGTGAAAACGTCCATTCAAGAACGTATATGTATATATATCTCAAAAGTCTATCTAAAGACAAAATTACGAAATTCTTAAGTGTCTTCAGGCAGGGGTTGGCAAACTACCGCCTGCAGGCCTCCTGCCTATTCTTGTAAATAAAGTTGTCTTGGAACATGGCCACACCATCCATTTTTGTGCTGTGCATGTGGCTTTCCTGCTACAGCCATAGCAGAGTAGTCATGATGCCAAGTTGAAGATACCATCTGTCACCTTTAAGAAAGTTTGCTGACCTCTAGTCTAGGGAAATGTTTCGAACAAAAGAAGTTGGGAGTCACTTCTACACCAAAAAACGCTTCTAAGCAAAATGCGCATCAGAGAATATTCTGGCACTCGGTGAGCAAGCTTATCATGATCTAATCAGTGATACAGCTTGTGCCCCACTGGCCTTTCCTGCTCCTACCCTGTGGCTCATCTTCATTTTTCTTTCATTTTTGGCTTTCCATGTGCATAACCCAGAACATCAACCTCACCTCTGCCCCCGACTCCCTGAAGCACACGTTCACCTCTGCCCGGTCCTATTGCCACTGTCCTCTGCCAGCGGTGGGACTCAAGCCCTATGCTTGAGTTTGGAGGATAGGGACAGGTACCAGCAGGAGATTGAAGGTGAGAAGAAAGTGAGGTCAAGGTGCTTGTTTCCCTGGCTCTTTTCTTAGGTTCTGCAACCTTCCATTCAGCAGCTCTTCATAAGTTCTGAAATGATTCCCTCCCTCTCCTTCAGAGCTAGGATGCTAATGGTTTCCTGCTGTTGCCTACCAGGCTTCGCGGAGGTAGCCTACACTACCTTCTATGGGTTCTTCTAAACTGTGGTCACATCTTTGCAAAGAGTTCCTATGTCGTTTATCAACTGAGTATAGAGGATCACCACCAAAACATAGTGTCTCAAACAGCAAATGTCTATGTTCACAGGCAGTTCTGAGAGCAGGAATTGGCAGCGGCTTTGCAGGAGGTTCTGTCTCCTAGTCTCTCATGAGGTATGGTCAAGGTGTTGGCTGGGATGTACTTATTTGCTTCCAAGCTGCTATAGTTTGGTCCCTTAAAGGAACCATGTGTTCAAGCCTCAGTTCCCAAGATGGCACCATTGAGAGGTGACAGATATTCTAGTGGGAGGTTTTAGATCACTGGGAGTGTGCCCTGGAAGAGGATGGTGGGTCCTGGTCTCTTCCTCTTTCTGTCTTTTCTTCCCAGCAGCCATGAGGTGCACAGTTTTGCTCTGCCCAGCACCCGTGCCATAAATGTGTTCCCCTTTGGTCTCCACCCTCTGCTGACCAGAGGCGTAAAAGTGGTGTGTGCATGCCATTATGGACTTTGATCTCTGAAACTGTAAGCCAAAATAAACCTTGTTCTCATATTAAGTTGATCGCTATTGGTTATAGCGACAAAAAAAGCTGCCTAATACACAAGCCTGTGCCTGTGGCTATTGGCAAGAGGCCTAAGTAGCTGGACACATGGGCCTCTCTGCCAGGGTGTGTATGACATGGCCTTTGGCACAAGATAAAATGATTGAAATGGGACCCTCAGTGATTTTTATGGCCTAATCTTGGAAGTGACATTGATAAAGTGAAAAATCAGTTATTCTTACATATGTGAGTTATTTCTGGACTCTGTTTTATTCCATTGTTATATTAGTATCTATCTTTCCACCAATATCCCACTGTCTTGATTAATGTTGCTTTAAAATACATCTTCAAGTGAGGCAATGCCAGTATTCTAACTTTGTTCTTTCCCAAAGTTATCTTGAATAGTCTACATCCCTGGTATTTCTTTTTCTTTTTCTTTTTCTTTTTTGGTACTGGAGATTGAAATCAGGGGCACTCGACCACTGAGCCACATCCCCAGCCCTATTTTGTGTTTTATGTAGAGACAGGGTCTCACTGAGTTGCTTAGCGCCTCGCCCTTGCTGAGGCTGGCTTTGAACTCACGATTCTCCTGTCTCAGCCTCCCTAAATGCTAGGATTATAGGCTTGCACCACTGCGCCTGGGTCGTCCCTGATATTTCTGTGTGAATTTTAAGAAACATTTCTATTTTATTTCTTGGTATTGGGGATTGAACCCAGGGGTGCTTGCTCTACCACTTAGCTACATTCCCGACCCTTTTTATATTTATTTTGGGACAGGGTCTCACTTAATTACCCAGGCTGGCCTTGAACTTGCAATCCTTCTACCTTAGTCTCCCAAGTAGCTGGGATCACAGATGTGTACCACCAGGCCTGGCTATTTTTTATTGATCATTGGATTTGATTTGCTGAAGTTTTGTTTAGAATTTTGGCATTTACCAATGGGAGAAATTGGTCTGTGGTTTTCTTTGTTTGGTTTCAGTGTCAGGATAAAGTTGGTCCCATGGAATGAGTTAAGAAGTAGTTGCCTCTTTGCTTTTCTGGAAGAATTGTGTAGAATTGATATCATCTCTTTCTTAAATGTCTAATAGAATTCACCAATGAAGCCATCTGTACATAAGGTTTTTGCTTTTGGTGGGAGGGGGACAGGGAAAGAGTTTTCACTAGAAATTCAATTTCTATATTGATGTTTGGGCTATTTGGGCTATGTATGTTCTCTTTAATGAACTTCAGTAGTTTGTACTTTCAAGAAATTTGTCTAGCTTGTCTAAGTTGTTGAATGTGTTGGCATGAAGTTGTTAATGACACTGCCACACTTATCCTTTGGATATGGTACAATCTGTAGTGATGTCACCTCTATTCCCCTTACTATTGATCACTTGTCTTCTTTTCTTCTTGATCATTCAGCTAGGGACTTATTAATGCTATCAATCTTCTCAATGAACTAGCTTTTGTTTCACTAATATTACTCTATGGTTTTTCTGTTTTAGAATTTATCAATTTGGGTTCAGATGTTTATAGTTTTCTTTCTTCTATTTCCATGGGGTTTAATTTACTCTTCTTTTTTTATTTCTTAGGATAAAAACTGAGGTATTGATTTGAAACATTATTTTCTAATATATATATTCATTATTTTATATTTCCTTCTTAGTACTACTTTAGCAGTATTTTACAGACTTTAATATGTTGGATTTTTATTTTCACTCAATTCAAAATACTCTCTTATTACCCTTTTAATTTATTTTTCAATCCAAGCATTACTTAATGGTGTTTTGTTTGGTTTCCAAACATTGATAGTGATGGCTGCTTTTATTCCATTATATTCAGAGAATGATTTTGTAGGACTTGAATCCCTTTTTAAATTTGTTGAGACTTGTTTCATGGCCCAAAATAAGGTCTGTCTTGGTAAATGTTCTATAAGGAGCATATCCCATGGACATGCCTGGACATGCTGGGGACCCACTGGATTGCTGGCCATAAGGAACAGCAGCCATTGACTTGCTTAGTCATGCCTGCTTGCAATTGATGGGGGCTGCAAGGGGCACCTAACTGTAGGCCTACAATTGATAGGGAGCTCAGCCCATGTACTCAATAAGGGGCAGTAAGGGGCACCTAACAGCAGGCCTACGTAATTGATAGGGGGCTCAGCCAGTGCACATGCACAAAAAAAGGCCCAGTTGCAATTCCACTATCTCACTGGACATAACCAATGGACATTGGCTTTTACTGGGTGTAACCAATCACCAGCCCACACCACCAACTCAGCCCACACCATCAACTTGGAACTGCTTTTAAACTACTTGCTCTACCACATTTTGCGGCTTGCTCCAAGGACATCAGTGAGACCGGCCACCTTGCTGTCTGTCCCTGGATCAGCTCCACCATTCCCTGACGTCCAGCCATCAGCTGAAGAGAACCACCACACTAGGACAACGTCTGCTCTTTGGCTAAGAGAAGTCATTTGGCATTGGAGGTACTTTGGGGCTTGTGGTTGCCTTAAGATTGTGTGAATTAATTGTAATGTTTAGTTGCCCTAGGATTGTGTAACTTACCTATTGCAGGTAGTGCTTAGTTGCCCTAGGATAGTGTAACTTATCTATAGTGTTCAATTAGTGCGCACTGAATGCTAGTTGGGGTGCTCCAGCACACCCAATACTTTTTGCATTAATTGATTATATTTGATGATTGTTGTGATTGAACATGCACTTGCATTTAAAGACAATTCGTCTCTGAGTAATTATTAATTACGTGCCCCTAGTGACATGTGCTATGCGTACTTGAAAAGAATGTGTATTCTGCTTTCACTGGGTGGAATAGTCTATTAATGTCAATTAGCTGGTTGGTGTTAAGGTTTAGATGTCAAGTGTCCGCCAAAAGTTCATGTGCAAGACAATTCAAGAAGGTTTAAAGGTGAAATGACCGAATTATGACAGCTTAACCCAATCAATGAACTAATCCCCTGATGGGATTAACTGAGTGGTGACAGAAGGTGGGTAGGGTGTGGCTGGAGGAAGTGAGTCACTGTGGCTTGCCTTCAGGGTATATTTTGTATCTGGCAAGCGGAGTCTCTCTGCTCTCTGATCATCATGAGAGCTGCTTCCCTCTGTTATGCTCTTCTGCCATGGTACTCTGCTTCACCTCGAGCACCAAAGGATGGAGCTGTCTGTCTATGGACTGGGATCCGCAAAACTGTGAGCTCCAAAATAAACTTTTCCTCTTCTAAAATTGTTCTTGTTGGGTTTTTAGTTGCAGCAGTGAAAAAGCTGACTAAAGTACTTAGTAATGCTATATCAGTAAAGAAAATTAAGCCAGGGGCTGGGGCTATAGCTCAGTGGTAGAGCGCTTGCCTCGCATGCATGAGTCACTGGGTTTGATCCTCAGCACTATATAAAAATAAATAAATAAAAGATATTGCATCCATCTACAACTAAAAAAAATATTAAAAAAAAAGAAAATTAAGCCGGGTGCGTTAGTGCAAGCCTGTAATCCCAGCACTTTGGGAGGCTGAGACAGGAGGATCGTGAGTTCAAAGCCAGCCTCAGCAACGGTGAGGTGAGGTGCTAAGCAGCTCAGTGAGACCCTGTCTCTACAGAAAACACAAAATTGGGCTGGGGATGTGGCTCAGTGGTTGAGTGCCCTGAGTTCAATCTCCAGTACCCAAAAAAAAGAAAAGAAAGAAAGAAAGAAAACTAAAGCTGTGTTTAAAGAAATACATTGAATTTGGAGAATTTTTTAAAATCCTGATGAAGAAAATAATTTTTGGATATTAGAATTATTTTACACCTTGTGAGTGCAGTGGCACATGCCTGTAATCTCTGCTACTCAGGAGGTTGAGGCAGAAAGACCCCAAGTTTGAGGCCAACTTGGGCAACTTAATGAGACCCTATTGCAAAATTTAAAATTATGAAAAAGGGTTGGGTGTGCAGCTTGGTGGTGGAGTGCTTGCCTAGCATGCTTGAGGCCCAGAGTTCCATCCCCAATACCACAAGCAAATAAACAGAAACCTACTTTCAACCTCAAGTTGACCTGCACTCCCAGCCTTGTTTACTTCTGTCTTGCCCCCAGGAAGCACAGGAGGACCTACTACCAGCTAAGGGCCTGGGGATGATTTTCAGTTCCAGGTCTGTTGCATTTTCCCAAAGGCCCCCAATAATTCATCTACCTTTCCTCTTTTCTTCTGAACTGATAGAAGGTGGGGAGTAATGCAATCATAAAAGTGAAAACATTTTAAAGGTTCCAGAAATCTTACCAAAGTCTCATTGTTTATGACAAATTCCCTTTTGGTTATGTTTAGGAAACATGTTTGCTGCAAGAGACTGAAAAATAGAGAAACACGACATAGTCCTTGCTGTAAAGCAGAGATTATCAAATTTCTTCTATAAAGGGCTAGATAATAAATATTTTAAGATTAATAGTCGATACAGTCTCAACACCGCTGCTGCAGCATGAAAGAAACTATAAACACATAAAGGAATAAGTGTGGCTGTGTTCGTTCCAAAACAACTTGATTGAGCTGGGCATGGGGGCACACATCTCTATAATCCTGCTACTTGGGAAACCAAGGCAGGAAGATCATCTGAGCCCAAGAGTTCAAGGCTAACCTGGGTGACCTAGTAAGACCTCATCTCAGTGCACAAGCTATAGTTTGCTGCCCCCCTACTCTACAGGAATGGACTGGCCTGTGGACATTGCAGGCACACACACAGATATTATCTATGTGCTATGGAGATGATACTGAGGGACGAGCCTGTGGGTGTGGATTCTGCCCTCATGAATGGGATTGATGCTCTTGTAAAAGAGACCCTGGCAAGCTGCCTTCATTTTCCACCATGTGAGGACACAGTAAGAAAGTGACATCAATCAGGAAAATGGTCCTTACCAGACACCAAATCTGCCAGCACCTTGATCTTAGACTTACATTTCTCTCTCTCTTTTTTTTTTTTTTGGTACCAGGGATTGAACTCAAGGGCACTCGACCACTGAGCCACATCTCCAGCCCTATTTTGTGTTTTATGTAGAGACAGGGTCTCACTGAGTTGCTTAGTGCCTCGCCGTTGCTAAGGCTGGCTTTGACTCCCAATTCTCCTGTTTCAGCCTCCCAGAGTGCTGGGATTACAGGTGTGCACCACCATGCCCGGCTGTCATTTCTGTTATTTTACAACAGACACATTTTATGGTGTTTTGCGGCAGCAATCCAAACCAACTAAGACACTGTGTTAGCATTTCCTCCTAAATACAGAGCTCGGCACACCTTCTTCCCGCGGTATTCCTCATGTCCCCTTTCTCCCAGCCCCCCAGTGCAGAAAAAGGTTGTAAGATGGGGTCAGAGCTCAGAATTGCAATAAGTAAATGGATAAAGGAATGAATTAAAGACTAGGCCCTTCTCATTTACTGAACTCTTTCAGCCCTTGAACTCTGCTGGTGACATTCAGGATTGGATTGGATATTGTCCTGGGTTGTCCTTTTTCATATATGCGTGATTTGTCTTTCCACTTCTTCCTTTGTCTTCCAGCCTACTGTTAAAAGCTTGTGACAACCTCTCTGTGTCTCAGTTTCTTCATCAGTAAAATGGGTGCAATAGTAATTCGACCTCATGAGATGGTTGTCACTATGTCGTATTTAGAACGTTTGTACCAAGTAAGCCTTATAGGAAAGTTATTTGTTACTGCTAGCTTGTATTCTAATTATTCTTCCAAATCTCGTCTAAAGAAAAGACGCTTCCTAGCCACTATTCATCCGTACAACGAGTGACTTCCTGTGTCTGCAAGCTACTGGAGCAAACATTGATTGAATTCATACTCAGTCTCAAGTTTTTCCCCTCCGTCTCCACCTTGGAATTCACCAAGGCATCCTGGTGGCCATGTCTGCTAAGCGATCTTGCTCCTGGCCAGGGCTGCATGTCCATCCCCACCCAGGCCATAGAGCTTCAGCAAAACCAAGTGAAGACAGGAAGTCTTTTGGAAGTGGAAGTCCCAGATAGGAGGGCAGGGAGCCATCGTGTAGAGGAAGCCAGTCTGTTGTAGGAAAAAGGGAAACCAGTTGTAGAGAGAGGCCATGATAAAAGCCAGAAAGCCTTCAGACTCCTGGTTCCAGTTGTCTCTACACTCTCTAAGCCCACATTAAAAAGAAAAATAGAACAACTTTAATGAGATAATGCATATCCCATAGAATTCACCCATTTAGTGTACAATTCACCATTAAGTATATGATTAATGTTTTAGCATGTTCACAAAGTTGTACAATCAGCATCACAATTTTAGAACATTTTTATTACCCTTCAGAGGAAACTCAGTACCCATTAGCAATACATCCTCTTCCTCTCTGTAACCCCAAGCCTTAGGCAACCTTTAATCTATTTCCTGTCTCTGTGGATTTGCCTACTTGAGACATTTCATATAAAAGGAATCATACAATATGTGGTCTTTTGTGGCCAGCTTCTTTCACTTAGCACAATGTTTTTAACATGTGATGCCGTAGCATGTATCACTGCTCATTTACTTATTTATTTTGGTAGTAGGGATTGAGGAACTTTACCACTGAGCCACATCCAGAGACCTTTTTAGTTTTTATTTTGAGACAGGATCTCACTAAATTGCAGAGGCTGACCTCAAACTTGTGATCCTCCTGCCTCAGCCTCCCAAGTTGTGGAGATTATAGACATGAACCACTGTGTCCGGCACTCATTTATTTTTATTAACAAACTATGCCATCTTATGGATACACCAAATTTTGTTTGTTAGTCAATAGATATTTAAGTCATCTCTATTTTTTTGGTTTTATAAATAATTTTATCATGAAAATTAATGTATAAATTTTTGTGTGAACTTATGTGATTTGTGTGGTCATGTTGGGACTCATTTCTCTTGAGAAGATAGTTAGCAGTAGAATTGCTAGGTCATGTGGTAATTCCTGTGTTTAACTTTTAAATGAGCTTAACCTATTTGTCCAAGTAGCTACACCATTTCACATTCCTACCAATGTACAAGGTTTCCAATTTCCCTACATCCTTAAGGACACTCGTTATTGTCTGTGTTTTTTATTATAACCATCCCAGGGGGTATGAAGTGGTATCTTATTGTGGTTTTGATTTGTGTTTCCCTTATGAATAATGACGTAACATCTCTGCACTGTCCATTTGCATACCTTCCTTTGAGAAATGTCTATACAGATCCTCTGAATGGGTCCAATTTTTATAGAGAGATGGAAGCCTGTGTTAATCAGCTTTTCATCACTGTGACCAAATACCTGACAAGAACAACTCAGAGGGGGCTGGGATTGTGGCTCAGTGGTAAAGCGCTTGCCTTGCATGCGTGAGGCACTGGGTTCGATCCTCAGCACCACATAAAAATAAAATTTAAAAAAATTTAAAAAAAAAAGAACAACTCAGAGGAGGAAAGTTTTATTTTGTTTCACAGTTTCAGAGGTCTCAGTTTATGGTTGGTAGACTCCATTGCTCTGGACCTGGAGTGAGACAGAAACATCCCAGGAGTCCATTCAGCTATCAATAGATTAATCCAGCAAGTAGATTAATCCACTTGAGGTCAGAGTCTCCATAATCCAATCTTTGCCTAAAAGTCTTACCTCTGAACCCTGCTGCACTGGGGACCATACTTCCAATACAGGAGCTTTGGGGACATTCCAGATCCAAACTGTAACAAGGCCACAGTGGATGTATGAGACTAAGAGGAAGTTTGAGATGTGGCTCCACTACCTTTCCACCACCACCGTGTGACTTCTGGATTTCTTAAACTCTGAGCTGCTTTTTTTTTTTTTTTTTTTTGGAGGAGGGTCCCTGGGGATTGAACTCAGGGGCACTTGACCACTGAGCCACATCCCCAGCTCTATTTTGTATTTTATTTAGAGACAGGGTCTCACTGAATTGCTTAGCACCTCGCTTTTGCTGAGGCTGGCTCTGAACTTGCCATCCTCCTGCCTCAGCCTCCTGAGCCACTGGGATTACAGGTGGCACCACTGGACCCATCTTGGAGCTTCTTTTCATGTCTTCTAAATGGAGAAAATAAGGCCTACCTCATCAGGTCATTATGTGACTGAAATGAGAAAATGTGCGTGAAACACTTAGCAGATTACTTGATACAAACTCACAATAAGTAGGAGTTATGATTGTGCTCTTAAAAAGGTAATAACATAATAAGAACTACAGGCCGGGCGCAGTGGCACACGTCTATAGTCCCAGCTGCTTGGGAGGCTGAGGCAGGAGGATGGCGAGTTCAATTTAGCAAGGCCCTAAGTAACTCAGTGAGACCCTGTCTTTAAATAAAATATTTTGGGGATGTGGGTCAGTGGTTGAGCACCCCTGGGTTCAATGCTCAGTACCAAAATCAAAACAAAAGAAAAAGAACTAGGTATTCAGGAAGATTAATCTGACCGTGTTACATTAAACAGATGAAAGAGAGATTGCAGGGGAAAGGACTGTCCATCTGCCTGCCAGCACATGACTCAGCTAGGCTAACGAGGCAAAGCCACCTGGCCCTCCTAGTCCCCCAGGGTGCACAACGCCAGGGGACCACAGCGACTGTACGCTTGTAGTGTGCAACGTGGTGGCTCAGTCTACATCACACTTCTCCACCCTGCTCCGAAAGCCCTGGCCCAGCACATTCCCGGACCATTTCACGTCACGACTGAAGGAACGTCATTTGTGTACCAACCTTTTTAAAATTTGAAGGACGCAAATAGAAGCGTCAGTGTTCACAAGCTGAAATACGGGGCAGCTGCATTTCCCGCGGGCTCTCCTAGTCAGTGATGCCAAGTTGTGTTTCTGGCTCTGAATGTCAGCTGCCGTGAGCCTTTTGAAAATTTGCCAAACTATGGGGCTGGGGTTGTGGCTCAGTGGCAGAGCGCTTGCCTCACACGTGTGAGGCACTGGGTTTGATCCTCAGCATGGCATAAAAATAAGTAAAACAAAAATAAAGACACTGTGTCCATTAAAAAAAAAATTGCCAAACTAGATGGGATTACATTGGCCACTTCTTGAATTCCAGAGAGCTCCAAAGACATAGGGGCAGAGCAGGAGCTGATAGAGGTGATTCAAACAACACTTTGTTTACTTGCTAAGGAAGGATGGACATGACTGTATGCTTATTGAGACCACAAAACCCGAACCCTTCAGGCTTGCTACCAGTGAAGTTTTTTTTTTTTTTTTTAAATTTTTTTTAGACATTGATGGGCCTTTATTTTATTCATTTATTTATATGTGGTGCTGAGAATCGAACCCAATGCCTCACACATGCTAGGCAAGCACTCTACCACTGAGCCACAACCCCAGCCCCCAGTGAAGATTTTTAAGCACATGTTTTGGAGGAAAAATTGAATTACAAGTTCAAATTTCTGCCCCTTTGATCTTTGAGCCACTCTGTGCTTATCATTGGATTTCTTGGTGCATTTCAGAATTTTCATTAAATCAAGCTTTGAACACATGCTCGTCCTATGTTCAAAGTTATCTTTAGAGAGGGCTCGTACCTAGCAGCCCCCCCAACTCTGTGAGGGCCCCTTTCCTCTCCTTCTTCCCAACTGAAAATATTTAGGGCAGGTTAAGTCATGTTAAAAATAATGCAAAAACAGTTTCCAGTAGAAATCAAGAAGGACAAAAGATGACTGAGGGGTGTGAGGGAGCCAGGAGTCATGTGACCTGCCCGGCCCTGGCCTTGGAGGAATTTATGGTTGGACTTTAGTGGGTCCTTCCATTGTTTCCATTGCTCATTGGCTAACCTCTAGCCTCATCCAGTTGGTCACCACACGGAAGCTAGATCCAAGATTCCAATTGGATAAAACCTTTTGATAAACATTCAGTGCATAGACAAAGTGGGGATTAGGAAGAAAGTTTGAGCCTGGTGCTGGTGGTGCATGCTTGTAATCTCAGTGGAGGGAGGCTGAGACAGAAGGATCACAAGTTGGAGGCCAGCCTCAGCAACTTAGCAAAGCCCTAAACAACTTAGTGAGAACCTGTTTCAAAATTTAAAAAATAAAAATAAAAAAAAAAAGAAGAAGGCTGGGGATGTGGTTCAGTGGTTAAGAGCCCTTGAGTTCAATCTCTAGCACTAAAAAAGAGGAAAAGGAGGAGAGGGAAGAAGGAGGAGGAGGAGGAGAAAGAGGAGAAGGGGAAGGGAAGAAGAAAAGAAAGTTTGAGGTTTGAGGTGGGGACTACCCTGCACCTCTCATGTAAATCCACACCTCAGATCCTGTCAATTCTAGCCAGAGCTAATAATTCTAACAGCTAACCTTGTAATTGGAGGATATTGAGAAATCTAAGACAGTTTCTGTGGGTCTGTTGGCACCAGCCCCTCAAGGGAGAATCAAGGGTCAAAATGGTCAAGATGTGTTGTGAATATACTGAAGGGGTCAGATAGAAACTGCCGGGAGGGATGTTGTGCTAGGGTGCTCCAGAGAAACAGGAACAATGGCATACATCGGGGCATGTCTAAGGAGATGACAGTGGAATTGGCTCTCACCATTATGGAAGCCAAGGAGTCCCAGAATATGCCATTGGCAAGCTAGAGAACCACACAGCCAATGGTGTGATTCAGTCTGAATCCAAAGGCCCCCAAACCGAGCACTCCACTGCCTGAGGGCAGAAGAAGATGAACATCCTAGACCAAGAAAAGAGCAAGAATTAACCCTCTCCCCCTCCTTTTTGTCCTGTGGAGGCCTCAATTGATTGAATGATGCCCACCCACATTAGTGAGGACAGATTTTCTTTATTCAGTCTACTATCTCAAAGGCTAATCTCTTCCAGAAACACACAGAAATGATGTTTTACCAGCTGCCTGAGCATCCCCTAGCCCAGTCAAATTGAAATAAAATTAAGCATTACAGATACTGAAAATTGACCAACTAAAGATCTGCAGGTCATGTCAAGGATCAAGAATTCAGCAAGTTTGGTAAGAGGGCAGAGATGACAAAGATCAGGCTTAAGGATTCCCTGGGAACTCATCTGTTTTCCCCTTTAGGTCCCATGGTACAAGAGGCCCAGGGATTTGTGAAATATCTGGAGCCTGTCAAAATATTTGAGCCCTTGAATAAAAGTATTGCTTTCGGATACAAAGAAAAAAATCGACAGGTATTAAATGTGTAGAAGGCATCACACTGTTATAATAGTCATCCACTTTATGCTTTGAATACAGCCTTGCTGCTCTGCCACTGCAATTTGTTTTTTAAATGCACATGTCTCTTTCTCTCTGTCCTTCTCCCTAATTCCCCCGACACAATCTGGTGGCAGGGTGGACAGGATTATTTTTTTTTCTTTTGGTACTGAGAATTGAACTTAGGGGTACTCGACCACTGAGCCACATCCCCAGCCCTATTTTGTGTTTTATGTAGAGACAGGGTCTCACTGAGTTGCTTAGCGCCTCGCCATTGGTGAGGCTGGCTTTGAACTCGTGATTCTCTTATCTCAGCCTCCCAAAATGCAGGATTGCTTTTCTTCCCCATCCTGGGCAGTGATCTGTCCTTGCACGTATATCCACCACAGGAATAAGTAATTCAGACTTGGGGATGGCACCACAAGGTCTCAGAAATACTATCTCCCAAATTAACAAGTGAATCCCAGCTCTGGACAGAGAATATGTGAAATGTAGCTCTTTAAAACCCCCCTATTCCCCTTGATGGGCAGAATTACAGCCTCTGGGACAGGAGGCCCCTGTGTTTCTCTTTTGCTAGCAAAGTAATAAAATAACATTTTCCTTTTTCTCAAAACTGTGCCCTTGCTATTGAGTTTTTATTGGGAATGAGGACTGAGCTTTTGGTAACAAATTGGTGACCCGGATGAGATCCAAGCGCAGTCCCTGCTTCAGCTTCCTTAGGCAGGCCTGGCTTTCCACAGACCCCCACTTCCCTGCTGAGGATGCAGGTGCTGGTGATCCTACTGAGAGCCCGCTGCAGGAGAGTTCCTAGACGGTGAGTTTGCCTCAGCTGAACGGGAGGGGCTATCCCTGTGAGTAAAGGGAGGGACTTAGGGACCATGCCAGCAGCTGCCCGAGTTCTTTTTGCTTCAGGGACTTCCTGCCTTCTCTTCCTGAACATTAGGGTTGCTCCATCTTGGTCCACTTTGAGAAAAAGGAAACTGAAAGCAGTGAAGTCGTGATCCTGTTGGCCCTCTGGTAAGTCCCCCAGTGTGCATGCTGAGACCCTGATTCCACACATCTGGTTCCTCTTCATCAGAACATCTGGTTCATCTTTTTGGACCATCTGGCGCCACTGGTGTAAGAGTCACAGTTCATGCAGGACTCGAGAACCTAGGGATGTTTATTCCCTTCTGATCTGTTCTAGGTTCTCATCTGTTTGTTGGCTCTGGGTTTTGGAATTCCCTCTGGTTGTCTGTCTGTGTTCTCATTTGCACCTGTCCATTGCCGCTCTTCATACGTGGGCAACACTACATTGATTCTCTAGGTAGTCTCTTGGGAAAGATCTTGGCTGATCTGTTTTAAAGGTTCCCATCTTTCTTTTATGGTTGCAGGGATCCTCTCTGGCTGTCTATCTCTGTGTTTCTTTTCTTTTCTTTTTTTGTACCTGTTACTGGCTCTTTAAGACATGGGCCATACTACCTCAATCTTACAGGTAGTCTCTTGGGAAGAAAGATCCCAGCTGAATGAGCTACATATAGGTATAAGCCTGTCTAAGAGAAAGATGTTTTACTTAACACAATCTGATCGTTGAGTGGTTTTCTGGATGATTATACAATCTTGCTTTGGTAGTTGGCCTGTCAGAGGTCAAGTATATGGAAGAGAGTCTGCATGTACAGGCATGGATGCTGTTGCATGCTAAGGAGTCTGAACAGTCAGGAGCTAAGCTAAGGGTGCCCAAAGACACTGCCTCTGGTGTTGAAGGATAGCAGGAATCCAGAAGAAAGGGTCGAAAAGAAGATTTAACTAACTCCTTTCAACCCAGTGCTGGCAGTTCCAGCACTTTTTCTCAGCCTGGCCCTAAGCAGCTGCAGACCATCTCACGTGGGCCAGGGACACCAGCCCTGGGATGGAAAAAAATCCCAGGAAAGCTGCCTGGGCCGTAGAAAAATGGCCTCTGCCCTGCCTTCCAGTCCCTTTTGCCCCTGGTGGGTGGAGGCTGCTGGTTACAAAGAATGCAGTAGTAGATTCCAGCACTCTCAGTTTAATGACCTGAGGACAGCAATAGTCTCCCCTTTTAAGATCTGACAGAACATCCCTTTTGGCCAGGGGATTTCCATCACTGGGGCGGAGCAGTTCTTGTTAGGACAGTATCTCATCAAACTAAATGCATGCAGAGATTGGGAGGATAAACAACTGCACCCAGAAAAGACAAAGACAGAAACTAAGGCCAGCCCTTGTTTTGTTCAGTCTCTGCAGAAGGATCTTCAAAGAAACCTACAGAAAGGGATGGAAAGGGCCTCCTCCATGCATATCAATATGTCTAGTGTAAGAAAAAGGCCCAAAGGGAGCCTCTGGGTACAACTGATAGTAAGGAACTCAAAGTTGATGGCATTGTGATGATCATAAGGGAAACAGATTGGTGTCAAAAATATCCTGGGCTCCAACCCCGTGAATGCAAACCTGGGAGAAAAAAGATTAAGGCAAAGTTTTTGTATATACGAGATTATCCAACCCTCTACTGGGATGAAATTGGCTGTGTAAATTAAATACACAGGTTTCATAAGGATGTTTCAAAATATAAAACTAGGAAAGAAAGTAAATTTATAGGTGTGGAAATATATTTTAATACAGAACATTAGAAGGTAAAGGAAATGTTTCTAGATGAGAAAGTATCTTGTAAGATAAAGTAATACACTTGTGCTAAAGTCCATGATGAAAGAGAAGACAAAACTAAGGATTAAACAAGCTATAGAATGTCTAAGTAAGTTGTAGAAAGTTTACAAAAGATAAATCTCAAAAAAACTGTGTATGTGATTAAATTGACTGCAGTTAACACAGTCAGCCAAAGTTGTTCAAATTTTAATGTACTGATAGGAAGCAAAGTCTGAAACATTGATCTGCTCTTATCTATCCAGATAATTTTCTTGTGTCTGTTAGGTTTTATTACTCAGGGAAACTAAGTTTTTTTTTTTTTTAATATTTTTTTAGTTGTCAATGGACCTTTATTTTTATTTATTTATATGTGGTGCTGAGAATGGAACCCAGTGCCTCATACATGCTAGGCAAGTACTCTACCACTGAGCCACAACCCCAGCCCGGAAACTAAGTCTTAAAGGGATTAGGGTTTGGCCGGGCGCGGTGGCTCACGCTTGTAATCCCAGCACTTAGGGAGGCTGAGACAGGAGGATCGCGAGTTCAAAGCCAGCCTCAGCAATGGCGAGGCACTAAGCAACTCAGTGAGACCCTGTCTCTACATAAAACACAAAATAGGGCTGGGGATGTGGCTCAGTGGTCGAGTGCCCCTGAGTTCAGTCCCTGGTGCC
>PVHX01022356.1:0-27863 GCA_004024805.1 Geosciurus inauris | reverse complement strand
GAGAGAGCTGGCCTGAGGGCTTCCGCAGTACACAGTACAACTATATCAGGTTTTTCAATCATGAGCTTTTGGCTACAGTTCCATAATGTAACAATAGCCGCTTTCCGGTGAATAGCAGCTAGGTGCTAATGGAATAGTCACACCTTATGCACCCTGTAGCGCTTGGAGGACAAAGGGCCTCTTAGCATATATAAAGAGGGACCTGAGCTCAATAAAAGTAGAAGTCTCTTGCCTTACTCTGTGTGTGTGTGTGAGTGGTTTGTCATCCGCAGCTCCCTCGCCTGACTCGGTTTCCCTTTGTGCTGGCACGGGCGCTGGCACAAAAGAAGGATTTCACTAAAATTCAATATTGGACATTCAGAGTGTCTAAGAGACTCAGAATTTGGATGTATTAAAGAAAGAGTACATTGAAGCCACGCCAGCTGCACCAGTGGCAGTGGCAATAGTGCTAGTCCACCACAGAGGGGTGGGATAACAGAGAGAAACACTGTGGACAGAATTGACAGAGAAAACCTGTAACTCAGCTGAATCAGAGGCTATACCATAAACTGGTGTTTGAAAAGGGCTCTGTATTTCTCAACTGGCAAGTGGAGAACTGAGGTGGGAACCATTTGAGGAGTTCATGCTGTAGCTTGCTGCTGTGGAGCCCAGGAGATTCAGGAGATCATGGTAAACATTGCCATACTCTCCCAGCAAGTGCCGACAATGTAGTTTAGGGTCCACCTAGCAGGATGTGAATGAAACAGGAACACAGAAGATGGTACCAGGGGGATTCAATGTAAGAAAAATGAAGGGGAGTCCAATTTGCTTTTCCCTATGTCTAAAGGCTCATGTGAACACTGAACAGGGTAGGGAATCTGAACATGTGGGTGTGAACACGCTCAGGAACTAAATCTTGAAAGGCTATGTTTGTGGGCAGCAGAAAGGGTAAAATTTGTTGCCCCTGCCCCTCAAGTAGAACTCATGGGAAGTTTCTGAGACTCAGACTCCCAGCAGAGATTGGCATCTGCTGGGTCCTAGGAGTGTGTTGATTTAATCTCTCCAGAGTAGATACCACCCCAAAAAAGCCCTTAAGGCCTAATAGATAATCCAACCGGCAGTTTGGTGATATTCTATTTTGTGGGGAGCTAGCTCTATGCTACACCCTTATGACTAGCCATTGTGTGTAAATGGGAAAGGCACAAAGGAAGGAGGAACTATGTGATTGGTTTACTGTTGGTTCCACGAATGTGATCAGCTCATGGACAGAATTCAGGGGGCTTACGTGCCTTGCCACATGGACAGCTGTTGCCTATGTGCATCGTCTCTGATTGGCCAAACAGTCCTATAAGTTGAATGCTTGTTCCACAAATATACGAGTACTTGCCTTGAGTCCCTGGTGTGTCTGATTGTCCTGCGGCAGCAGAGGGCTGGGAACAGGCAACTAGTCGGCTCCAACTCTTCCCAACTTCCACTACTAGGTGAATGTGGGGGTGCCCCTTCGACCCGCTGGCTCGGGACGGATTGTAAAACCCCCCCCCCGCACCATTTAGCGGTTTGGTGAATAACACAAAAAGAGGAAGGGATTAACAGCCCCCAGCCCTTGCTCATGTGCATGCGCACGCACTCACTTGTGGTGTCTGTCTGTCTCTCTCAGCACATAGCTTAAGAAGAAATGGAAAGGACAGATGGGCATAGGCAGTGACCATATATTTTTTTTAATGAGAAAAAGGAACAAATATTATTACTTTGCTGACAAAGGAGAAACACAGGGGACTTCTGTCCGAGAGGCTGCCCACCAGGGGGCTTCTGAAGAGGTGTTTCAAAGGCTACATTCCACAACTTTTCTGTTGGAATTGTAATTCACTTGCTAATTTGGGAGATACTCATTTCTGAAAGCTTGTGGTACCATCCCCAAAGGCTGGATTACTTCATTCCTATGGTGGGTGTGTACTTAGGGGCAATAAACTCTGCCTAGGATGGGGAAGAAAGGTAATCCTGTTTTCCTTAAGATTAGGGAGGAGCAAGGACAAAGGAAGACAAACATGTCCCTTTTAAAAATAAGTTGCAGTGCAGAGCAGCAAGGGATATAGTCAAAGCATAAAGTGGACCACTGTTACATTTCCCCACTGTCAATTTCCACATTCCATTTCTATAGAAAAAATGGGTAATAATATCTCCAAGCTGCTTCCTGCTGAAAGAGGGCAAAGTTGGAGAAGAAAAACCAAGTTTTTGTTCTCTATCAGGTGGGGCTTGGACAGTTACGAGCATTCGAACATCAGAGCAGTCCAGAGGTCCACAGTGGCAGATGGCAGGTGACTGGACAAGGCATACATAGGGCAGGGATCATGCTAAGACAGCAAAAAACAAGACAGCAAAGCATTACTTTTTTGTAAACAATTAGCACAAAAGCAATTAGAATTTTAGCCAGTCTCTGAAAACCATGAAGACAGCAACTCATAATCATATCAGTGAAAAGCAGATCAAGTTTACTGATGAAGGAGGTTAGGAAGATTTGCAAACATATGAGGTGAAGCTCAAATTAACTCAGGACAAATTTACAACTCTAGAATTCTTTGTGATCATTATTATTAGGCACTCCCACGTAAGAACCCTACCTTTATCCCTCCAGCTTTACTTACTTATGGATGACACAAGAGTACATTTTAAAAACTACTGTTTTTCCTTTTAAATGTCCACGTAGGATTGTACTTAGGTTATATTCTCCTGCCAGGTGTTTAAGACCAAGTTGTCAAAACCAACCTTGTTCCTACTATTAAAAGTCAGCTAAGGTTTCTCAGAGATCACTACTGGGGACATGTGCAAAGCCTTTTGGCCCCTTTAGCTTTCCTTTATGAGTGGTGCAATCTGCCAGGATTGGGTCAGGGTCTTACAGACTATATGTGGCTTCTCTCCAAAGAATCAGGGACATTTCCCTCTCCAATGACCCTCTTCTTTGCAGAATGTACACTGTTTGGCTTCCTGTTCTTTAGGGAGTGACCATCCATTCTTCTCAACTATTTTGACGACCTCAATGGAGATAATTCCTTCACTTTTCATTAAGAATCTTTTTTCCTGGGGTGTGTGTGCATGTGTGTGTGTGTGTTTTTGCTGTTCTAATTGGTTCATGGACATATATACACGTATATGTTGTTTGGTTTTTTTTCTAATTTTTAGCATTTTAAAATGTGGGTTTTTTCCTTGCCTTGTCTTTTGAGGGTTAGGGTTTGGGGTTTGTTTATTTTTGTTTGTTTCATTTTCTCTTTTCTCACTTACAGCTAAATTCTCTTGTTATTTTTTCTCTATCCCTTTATTCTCCTCCTTCCTTATAACTATCATCTGCAACATCTCTTTTGCATTTTCTCTGTATACTTTTTGAATACTGTAAACCTTCTTCTAGCTTCCTATCACATTTTTTCCTTGCTGAAGTGTATTTGTACCATCTTGTAGAATTAAATGGTTTATATAACTCCTCCCCCCACCATTCACGTTGTGGAAGTTATTACTGCTATGGATGACATAGTTGATACCTGTTTTTTTTTGTTTTTTTGTTTTTTTTTAAATTTTTTTTTAGTTGTTGATTGACCTTTATTTATTCATTTGTTTATATGTGGTGCTGAGGATCGAACCCAGTGCCTCCCACATGCAAGGCAAGTGCTCTACCACTGAGCCACAACCTCAGCCCCGATACCTGTTTGTTTTAATGCCAGATCTAGTTCATGGTTATTTTTTGCTGTTGACATTTGCTGACTTCACCATTCCTTGTTTTTTGTTGTTGTTGTTGTTTTGTATTTCTTGTGGTAATTAATGTTGTAGATGTCATAGTAGGAACTGGATATTTATATTAATGCATCAGTTTTTGCTATTATTTATTTCCTCCTATTCTGTGAAGTGCTAGGAACCTACAGGGACATTCCAAGTTCACAGGGTATAAACTATGCTGCTGAACTAACCCAAAACACAAAATACCTTGTTTCACACACAAATTAACAACATTCAACTCCAACTATACTTTAATACAAAGAATAGAAGAGGGAAAAAAACTCAAACTAATGACTAGGCCCCCAGCAGGAATGGCTAGGGTGGCCCTCAGGTCACACTCACAGATACTCACTGCTAACAGCAAAAAGAGAAGATTAGTACAAAGTCTGTAGATAACTCACCTATGAGGGGGGTATAAATCTAGATCACTCTATGAGAAGTGATCTAGAGAAGCTTTTGGCAAGAGGAGGCAGCACCCTAAAAAGGGCTACACGTAAGATTGGAAGAGAAATCCATCCCAATAGATGTATAAAATCCAATATAGGAATAAAAGAAATATGAAAAAGCAAGGTATAACACTTCTTAAAGTACATAATTAACCAGCAACAGACCCCAAAGATATTGAAGTGGATAAAATACCACATAAAGAATTTTTTAAATAATTATTAAAATGATCAATGAATTCTGAGAGAACACAGAAAAAACAACTGTCTGTACAGGATATAAATGAGAAATTCAGAAAGGAAATAGAGACAATTGAAAAAGAACCAAACAGAAATCTTGTAAATAAAAGACACAATAAATTAAGTTTTAAAAATGTTCAATTGAAAGTCTTTCTAAGACAGTTGACCAAGATGAAGAGAGAATCTCAGAGCTGGAGGACAAAGTGGCCAACCTTGAACATTTAGACAATATTTAAAGAAAAGAAAATAAATAACCATAATCAGAATACAAAAGAACTCTGGGATAGTATTAAGACACCAAATCATTGAAATTGAGGAGAGTTGTGAGAGGCAGGCTAATGGCATGGCCAACCTTTTCAGGAAAATAAAAACAGAAAAATTTCTAAACCTTGAGAATGAGATCCATCCAGATATAGGAATCATTCAGAATCCCAAATAGACAATATCAAAAAAGGACTTCTCTCCATGACACATTAAAATGCCTAACACATGGAACAAGGATACAATTTTAAAAGCCTCAAGAGAAAAACATCAGGTCACATTTAGAGGCAAGACAATCATAATTTGTTCCAATTTCCCAGCACAAAGTCTAAAATCCAGGAAGGCTTGGAAGGATGTGTTCTAAGTACTGAACAAAAATAACTGCTAACTAAGATTGGTATATTCAGCAAAGCTATCTTTCAAAATTAAAGCAGAAAGAAAAACCTTCCAAGATAAGGAGAAACTAAAAGAATTCATGACTACAAAACCAGCATTACAGAACTTACTTAAATAAATACTCCATACAGAAGAAATCAGAAACAAATCCAAGCGTTCACAAATGAACAAACCTCATTTGAAGAGTAAGCAAATGAGAAGCAGGACCAAATTAAATGTTATACATAAATCAAAAATGGCCAGAATTAATAAGAATCCCTCTATAATAACATTGAATGTAAACAGTCTCAACTCTACAACTAAAGACTGAGGTTGGCAGAATGAATTAAAAATCAAGACCCAACTATATGTTGTTTGTAAGAGACATACCTAATAGGCAGACAATCACAGGCTGACAGTGAAAGGCTGTAAATTAATATACCATGTGAATGCAGCCTGGAAACAAGCAGAAGTATCTACTTTTATATCTGACAAACCAGACTTCAAACTAATATCAATCAGAAGAAACAAAGAAGGTCACTTCATACTGGTAAAGTGACCAATCCAACAAGAAGATATAAAACTAATAAATATTTATGCCCCAAATGTGGGTGCATTTAATTATATAAAAGAGATATTATTCAAATTAAAGTCTCAGATCTCAATACAATAATACTGGGTGATTTCAATACATCTTTCTCACCATTAGATAGGTCATCAAGGTATAAACTCAGTAAAGTCTCTTTGGACCTGAAAAATATTATAAGTCAAATGGACTTAACAGACATCTATAGAATATTTCATCCAACAACAGCTGAGTACACTTTTTTCTCAGAGACTTATGAAACTTTCTCAAAAACAGATGCTATTTTAGGTCACAAAGCAGCTCTCCAAAAATGCAAAAAAATAATTGATATAATTCCTTACATCTTATCAGATCATAACAGAATGAAATCAACATCAAAAAATAAAAAATCTATAGAAGCTGTATAAACACATGCATATTAGAAAAATTCACTTCTGAATGATCAACAGGTGATAGAAGAAATCAGGGGAGAAATTTAAAAATTCCTATGAGAATAGCAATACAACATGTCAGAACCTCTGGGACACTGTGCAGGAAGTTCAAAGAGGAAATGTTATAGCTATGAGTATCTACAAAGGAAAATAAGAACAATCCCAAATAAGCAACCTAATGATGCCCCTGAAAAAGAACAATAAACCAATTCCAAAACCAGGAGAATGAAGGAAATAATTAAAATCAGAGCCAAAATCAATGAAATTGAGAATTAAAAAACAATACAAAGATAAATGTAACAAAGAGTTGATTCTTTGAAGAAATAAACAAGATTAATAAGCCTCTAGCAAAACTAACCACAAGAAAAAACAAGAAGACCCAAATTTAAAACTCAGAGATGAAAAAGGAGAAATCATCACAGACATCATAGAAATCCAATGGCTCATTAAGGACTATTCTGAAAACTTACACTCCAATAAACTGAAAAATCTACAAAAAATGGATACATTTATAGACACATATGATCTACCAAAATTGAATTGAGAAGACATAAAAAACAAAACAGACCAACAACTAGTAAAGAGATAGAAGGGGGGGGGGACCTCTAACGAAGAAAAGCCCACAACCAGATGCATTCTCCTCGAATTCTACCAGACCTGTAATAAAGAATTAATGCCAATGCTCCATGAAATAGAGATGGAATACTTATAAGTTCATTCTATGTAGCCAGTATCACACTCATATCAAAACCAGATAAGGAAACATCCGGAAAGAAACCTACAGATCAATATACCTGATGAACTTAGATGTAAAAATTCTTAATAAAATATTAGCAAATTGTAGCAAGGTGCGGTGGCACATGCCTGTAATCCCAGCACTTTGGGAGGCTGAGACAGGAGAATCACAAGTTCAAAGCCAGCCTCAGCAACAGTGAGGTGCTAAGCAACTCAGTGAGACCCTGTCTCTAATTAAAAAACACAAAATAGGGCTGGAGATGTGGCTCAGTGGCAAGTACCTCTGAATCCAATCCCTGGTACTCCCCCTCAGATATTAGCAAATCATATTCAACAACATATTAAGAAGATTGTACATCATGACCAAGTTGGTTGTATCCCAGAGATGCAAGAATGGTTTAACATATGCAAATAAGTAAGTGTAGTTCATCACACAAATAGAATTAGGGTCAAAAAATACTTAGTCATCTCAATAGATGCAGAGAAAACCCATGACAAAATTCAGCACCCATTCATAATAAAAACACTGAAGAAACTAGGTAATTTACCTCAACATCATAACGGTTATATACAAAAAAACCCAAGCCAACATCATAGTAAATCAGGAAAAACTGAAAGCATTTCCTTTAAAACTCTGGAACAAGACAAGGATGTCGACTCTCACCATTCCTATTTAGTGCTAAAGCAACAAGGCAAGACAAGAAAATAAAAGGGATAAGAAAAAGTCAAAGAAGAAGTCAAATTATCACTGCTTACAAATAATATGATCCTATACTGAGAATATTAAAAATAAACCAGGCACGGTGGCGCAAGCCTGTAATCCCAGCACTTTGGGAGGCTGAGACAGGAGAATCGTGAGTTCAAAGCCAGCATCAGCAATGGTGAGGCACTAAGCAACTCAGTGAGACTGAGGGCTGGGGATATGGCTCAGTGGTCGATTACCCCTGAGTTCAATCCCCAGTACAAAAAAAAAAAAAAAAAAGATTAAAAATAAATAAAAATCTAATAAATAAATTCAACAAAGAGCAGGTTACAAAATCAATATACAAAAACCTCCTATATACCAACAATGAATCTGCTGTGAAAGTAATCAGGAAAACAATCCCTTCACAATAGCCTCAAAAAAATTACCTAGGAATTACTTAGGAATAAATACAACCAAGGAGGTGAAAGACTCTATAATGAAAACTACAGAATATTGAAGGAAGATATTGTAGAAGACACAAGAAGATGAAAATATCTCCCATGTTCATGGACAGGCAGAATTAAAATGTTAATGTAGCCATACTACCCAAAGCAATATACAGATTCAATGCAATCCCTATCAAAATATTAATAACATTCTTCACATAACTAGAAAATAGTCCTAATATTCATTTAGAAAAATAAAAGACCCAGAATAGCCCAAGCAATGCTTAGCCAAAAAAGCAATGCTGGTAGCATCACAATACCTGACTTCAAATGATACTGAAGAGTTATAGTAACAAAACTTCATAATACTGGCATAAAAACAGACATGAAGATAAAAAAAAAAAAAAAGGTACAGAATTGAAGACACTAGATAAATCCACACAGATACAGTCATCTGATCCTTGACAAAGGTGCCAAAAACACAATGGAGAAAAGACAGCCTTTTAAACAAATGGAGCTGGGAAAAGTGGTTATTCATATGTAGAAGAATGAGACTACACCCTTATCTCTCACCCTGCATAAAAATCAACTAAATATGTATCAAAGACCTAGGAATCCAAACAGAAACTATACAACTGCTAGAAGAAAATTTGGGTCAATATTCTAGCATATAGATAGAGGCAACAAAGAGTTAATACAAATTATACAAAGAGTTAATAAATGTAATTGCATAAAATTTAAAAGTTTCTGCATATCAAAGGAAACAATTAAGAATGTGAAGAGAAAACCTACATAATGAAGAAAATCTTTGCTAGCTACTCTTCTTACAGAGGACTAGTACCTAGAATATATAGTCAAGAAACTCAATACCAAATAAAATAATAATAACCCACTTAATAAATGGGCAAATGAATTAAAAAGACACTCCTTAAAAGAAGAGATACAAATGAACATATAAAAACTACACTGAGATTTCACCTCACACCAGTTAGAATGGAACCATCAAGAATATAAACAATAATAAATGCTGGAGAGAATGAGGAGAAAAAGAACACTTTTACACTGTTGGTGGGATTGTAAATCAGTACAACCCCTATGGAAATCAGCATGGAGGTTCCTTTAAAGACTAGGCATGAAACCACCATACGACCCACTTATCCCACTTCTCAGTATTTATCCTAAACAATTAAAGTCATCATGCTACAGTGATACATGCATACCATGTTTATAGCAGCACAAATCACAATAGCCAAACCATGGAACCAGCCTAGTTGTCTGTCAATGAACAGATGAAGAAAATGTGGTACATATGCACAATGGACTTTTATTCAGCCATAAAGAAAAATGCAATTATGTTATTTGCAAGAAAATGAATGGAACTTGAGATCATTATGTTCAGCAGAATAAGCCAAACTCAGAAGATCAAATGTTTTATGTTTTCTCTTGTATATATAAGCTAAAGAGGAAAAAGAAAGGCTGGGGAGTGGGGACAGAGATCTCATGAAAATCAAAGGGAGATCAGTAGAACAGAGAAAAGGGACAGAGACCAAGTTGGGGGAAGAGAGGAGTGTTGGGTAAATGCTGGGGAGTGATGTTGACCCAATTATACTGTTAAATTGTGTGCATGTATGAATATGTAACAACAAATCCTATCATTATGTACAAGTATAACATACCAATAAAACAAGTGGAGATCCACCGACCCACACTGGAAACCAGGCCCAAGACCGCCTCCAGGGACCCTTGCAAGAGCCCAGGCCTAGATCAGGCCCAGGATTGCCTCCACTGTTCTGTGCCAGAGCCCCTGCTGACCTGCAAGAACCCAGATCCAGGCCCAGGACCACCTCCAACGACCCCCGCAGGAGCCCAAGCCCAGGCCAGCCCAGGACCGCCCCCATAGACCTGTGTGAGAGCCCAGGCCTAGGACCGCCCCTGCACAGAATGGAGGTCCACGCTGTCACTGCCCTCCAGAATCCATCTTAGCTACAGCCATCGCCATAGCCCTTCCCATGTAGTAGCCTCCACCTTGAGACAACAGACAGGCCCTGGAGGCAGCTGCCTGCCACAGCACAGCACACCACAGTACTACATCTCTGATCAGTCAGCCCAAAGCCATTGTAAGTCTCACCCTTTCAGCCCCATCTCTGAAAGTGTTTGCATCTACCTTGGGACATCCCCATTGCTCTCTGGATTTACCTCCACTACCACAGCCACTATCTCTACTTGAAGTAGTGTCCATCTGAGGAAACCTGCCAAAGACTGGAAGCCCACACCAAGGTGAGGTGCATATAATCTGCAGGGTCAGTGCAAGATTATAGGGTAGAAACTGCAATACCTGAGATCTATACTGCAAGGAAGGAAAACACATAATCAACATGAAAAAACAAGGGAAGAAAGTGCCCCAAACAAAAAAAGACACTACAATAATAAAATCTATTAACAGTGCAGCTGATGAAATGTTAGAGAAAATGTTTAAAATGTACATAATTAAAATGATCAGTGAATTAAAAATGACTTAAGTGAGCAAATACAGGCAAAAACTGATCATTCCAACAAAGAGATAAGAGAGCAAATAAAGGCAACCATTGATCACACCAACAAAGAGATAAGGGAGCAAACACAAGTAGCAAAAGATTACTTCAAGAAAGAGATTGTAAAAAAGAAAAATCAGAAATTCTTGAAATGAAGGAAACAATAAACCAAATAAAAAACTCAATAGAGAGCATCACCAACAGACTAGATCACTTGGAAGACAGACCTCAGATAATAAATACAAAATATACAATCTTGAAAATAAAGTTAACAACACAGTGAAGATGGTAAGAAACCATGAACAGAACATCCAAAAATTATGGGATAGTATCAAAAGACCAAATCTAAGATTTACTGGCATAGAAGAAGGCACAGAGTTTCAAACAAAAGGAATGCAGAATCTCAATGAAATAATATCAGAAAATTTCCCAAACCTGAAGAATAAATTGGAAAATCAAATACAGGAGGCTTACAGGACACCAAGTGTACAAAATTACAACAGATCTACATCAAGGCACATTATAATGAAAATGCCTAGCATACAGAATAAGGATAGAATTTGAAAGAGCACGAGAGAGGAATCAGATTACATATAGAGTGAGACCAATTCAGATCTCAGCAGATTTTTCAACCCAGACCCTAAAAGCCAGGAGATCCTACAACAACGTATACCAAGCTCTGAAAGAAAATGGATGCCAACCAAGAATCTTATATCCAGCAAAATTAAGCTTCAGAATTGATGATGAAATAAAGAGCTTCCATGATAAAAAGTTAAAAGAATTTACAGCAAGAAAGCCTGCACTACACAGCATTCTTGGCAAAATATTCCATGAGGAGGAAATGATAACCAACAATGAAAATATACAAAGACAGGAACTATACTAAAAAAAAAAGAGGCCAATCAAAGGAGAAACCAAGTCAAGGTAAACCAAAATGACCGGTATTATAAATCATATTTCAATTATAACCCTAAATGTGAATGGCCTAAACTCATCAATTAAAAGACATAGACTGACAGACTAGATTTAAAAAAAAAAAAGGCCCAACAATACGCTACATTCAAGAGACTCATCTCACAGGAGAAGACTTCCACAGACTGAAAGTGAAAGAGTGGGAAAAAACGTATCACTCACATGGATTGTGTAAACAAGCAGAGGTTTCCATCTTCATATCAGATAAAGTGGACTTCAAAGTTAGTGAAAAGGGGTAAAGAAGGACATTTCATACTGCTTAAAGGAATCATACATCAACAAGACATAACAATTGTAAATATGTATGCCTCAAACAATGGGGGCATCTATGTATACCAAACAAACCCTTCTCAACTACAAGAATCAAATACCATAACAAAATAATACTGGGTGCCTTTAACATACCTCTCTCACCACAGGATAGATCTTCCAAATAAAACTAAACTAAGAAACCATAGAACTCAATAAAATAATTTAGACTTAACAGATATATTCTATATATGTCTGTTAAGTCAAATATAGAATATGTATATATAAGGAATGTATATATGAGGAACACTCTATGCATTCTATCCATTAATGAGCAAATAAATTTTTTTTCTCAGCAGCACATAGATCCCTCTCCAAAATAGATCATATGTTATGTCACAAAGCAAGTCTTAGCAAATACAAAAAAATAGACCTTCCACCCTACGTTCTATTTGACCATAATGGAATAAAATTAGAAATCAATGATAAAATGAAAAATGGAAACTACTCCAACAGTCGGAGACTAATACACTATTAAATGATGCATGGATAACAGAAGACATCAGATAGGAGACAAAAATATTCTTAGAGGTAAATAAGAACTCTGATACAACATATCAAAATCCCTGGGACACTATGAAGGCAGTGCTAAGAGGAAAGTTCATTGCATTAAGCTCATTCATTAAAAGAAGAAAAAGTCAACAAATAAATGAACTGACACTACATCTCAAAGCCCTAGAAAAAGAGGAACAAATCAACACCCAAAGAAGTAGAAGATAGGAAAAAATTAAAATCAGGGCTAAACTCAATAAAACTGAAACAAAAGAAACAATTCAAAAGTTTGACAAAACAGAAAGCTGATTCTTTGAAAAAATAAAAAAAACCTGACAAATCCTTAGCCACCCTGATGGAAAGGAGCAAGAAGCCAGGTGCAGTAGTGCACGCCTATAATCCCAGCACTTTGGGAGTCTGAGACAGGAGAATCGCCAAGTTCAAAGCCAGCCTCAGCAATGGCAAGGTGCTAAGCAACTCAGTGAGACCCTGTCTCTACATAAAACACAAAATAGTGCTGGGGATGTGGCTCAGTGGTTGAGTACCCCTGAGTTCAATCTCCAGTACCAAAAAAATAAAAGAAGCAGAGAGAAAACCCAAATTACTACAATGCGTGATGAAAAAGGAGATATCACAACAGACACTATTAAAATAGAAAGGATAATTAGAAACTATTTTGAAAATTTATACTCTAGGAAAATAGAAAACCCTGAAGACACCAACAAATTTCTAGAGGCATATTACTTACCCAGACTGAACCAGGAGGACATATACAACTTAAACAGATCAATTTCAAGTAAGGAAATAGAAGACACCATCAAAAGCCTACCAACCAAGAAACGCCCGGAACCAGACAAATTCTCAGCTGAGTTCTGTAAGACCTACAAAGAAGAATTAATACCAATACTCCTCAAATTATTCCATGAAATAGAAAAGGAGGGAACCCTTCCAAACTCATTCTACGAAGATAGTATCACCCTGATACCAAAGCCAGACAGAGACACACCAAAAAAAGAAAATTTCAGACCAATATCCCAGATGAACATAGAAGCAAAAATTCTCAATAAAATTTTAGCAAATCACATGCAAAAACATATTTAAATAAATAGTGCACCATGACCAAGTGGGGTTCATTCCAGGGATGCAAGGTTGGTTCAACATATGGAAATCAATGAACATAATCCATCACATCAATAGACTTAAAGATAAGAATCATAATTATTTCAATTGATACAGAGAAAGCATTTGACAAAATACAGCATCCTTTCTTGGTCAAAACACTAGAACAGATAGGGATAGTAGGAACATACCTCAAATTTGTAAAAGCAATCCATGCTAAACCCAAGGCCAACACCATCCTAAATGGAGAAAAATTGGAAGCATTCCCTCTAAAAAGTGGAACCAGACAGGGATGCCCTCTTTTACCACTGCTATTCAACATAGTCCTTGAAACTCTAGCCAGAGCAATTAGACAGATGAAATTACAGTGATATGAATAGGAAAAGAAAAACTCAAAATTATCTTTATTTGCTGACAACATGATACTATAGAGGATCCAAAAAATTCCACCAGAAAAGTTCTAGAATGAATAAATGAATTCAGCAAAGTTGCAGGATATAAATCAATACCCATAAATCAAATGTATTTCTGCACATCAATGATGAATCCTCTGAAAGGGAAATCAGGAAAACTACCCCATTCACAATAGCCTCAAAAAAATAAAATAAAATACTTTGGAATCAATTTAACAAAAGAAGTGAAAGACCTCTACAATGCAAACTACAGGACACTAAAGAAAGAAACTGAAGAGGATCTTAGAAGATGGAAAGATCTCCCATGCTCTTGGTTAGGCAGAATCAATATTGTCAAAATGGCCATACTACCCAAAGCACAATATAGATTCAATGCAATCCCAATTAAAATCCCAAAGTCACTCCTTATGAAATTCATTTGGAAAAATAAAAGACCCAGAATAGCCAAAGCAATCCTTAGCAAAAAGGGTGAAGCAGAAGTCATCACAACACCAGACCTTAAACTATACGACAAAGCCATAGTAACAAAATGGAATACACAGAGACAAAACTACATTAATACAGTAATCTTATACTAGACAGAGGTGTCAAAAACATACATTGGAGAAAACATAGCCTCTTCAACAAGGTGCTGGGAAAACTGGAAATCCATATGCAGAAAAATGAAACTAAGCCCCTATCTCTCACCATGCACAAAACAACTCAAAGTGGATCAAGGACCTGGGAATTAGACCAGAGACCCTGTGCCTAATACAGGAAAAAGAGGCCCAAACCTTCATCACGTCAGATTAGGCACCAATTTCCTTAACAAGACTTCTAAAGTGCAAGAAATAAAATCAAGAATCAATAAATGGCATGGATTCAAACTAAAAAGATTCTTTTCAACAAAAGACACAATCAATGAGTTGAACAGAAAGCCTACATTTTGGGAGCAAATTTTTGCCACATGCACAACCCCAGCCCTATTTTGTGTTTTATGTAGAGACAGGGTCTCATTGAGTTGCTTAGCGCCTCCCCATTGCTGAGGCTGGCTTTGAACTCGTGATTCTCCTGTCTCAGCTTCCCAAAGTGCTGGCATTATAGGCGTGTGCCCAGCTGGATCCATTATAATTTTAACACCAAACAAAAATATCAGAAATAGAAGCAAGTCTCACACACACACACAAAAGAAAATAGAAAAATAAATTTCACATAAAATTAAGCAACAAAGAACTATCAGAGCCAAAATTTTAAAAAGTAGTTATAAGAAAAAAAAAGATAGACTAAAGAACAGAATATCATCTCTAAATCATGAAAGCACAAAATAAATATACAGCTGAAAGGCAAGAAAGGAAGGAAGGAAAACTACAACCTTTACTTTAAAATAACCTATAAAACATTAAGAAATGATACAAGACTTGGAAAACAACATAAATTCAATACTAAAAAATTCAAAGATAAACTAAACTCAAAAAGTAGCTACAGCTAGGTACCGTGGCACATGCCTGTAATCCCAGTGGCTCAGGAGGCTGAGACAGGAGGATCATGAGTTCAAAGCCAGCCTCAGTAACAGTGCAGTACTAAGCAACTCAGTGAGACCCTGTCTCAAAATAAAATACAAAATATGGCTGGGGATGTGGCTCAGTGGTTGAGTGTCCCTGAGTTCAATCTCCAGTATCCTCCCAAATAAAAAGTAGTTATAAATTTAAAAATATTATTTTAGGGCTAGGAATGTAGCTCAGTGGTAGAGTGACTGTCAAGCATGCATGAAGCCTTGTGTTTGATGCCTAGCACTGAAAAAATAATCATTTTGGAAATGAAGAATAAACCAGAAGAAATATATGTAAGATAACATAAAAAATAATGCCTTTAGGGGAATAAAATATGAAATTTAAAGAAAAGATAATAATGATCCAAGGAAAAGTGGCTGTTATCGGAGATAGGCAAAAAAGATTCAATGTATGAATAATAAGAGTTCTCTGAAGAAGAAAAAGCAAGGAAACAGAATAAATTCAAAGAAACTTTCCTGAAATTATACAAATAAATTCATGTTATAAAAAAATTTTATGTTCTTAAGAATATCCCTTCAAAATGGCAAACTACAACATATTTAGCAAAATTATTAGACAAGTAAAAAGTTAGGCATGCAGATTTAAAAAAAGAGCACATAGCTTATGAGAGCAAAAAATATTTCAATTATCATCTGACTTTTCTATTTGAATCATGGGCTCTGACTGTCCAGTGAAAGAAGCATGCCTGAACTGGCAACTACTGGTGCAAAGGCAGGAGATGAGACTGCCCAGTTGCTATGGTGATGCCCTGTTCAAAGGAGGTTCTGTGCTTGCCACAGAACTATCAGTGTTGACCCTGAAATCAGACCCCAGCTGCCAAGGGTAAAGAATTATGAGCACAAGTTGATAATTATAATTGGGCTGCCCAGAAGTTCATCTTTCATCTTGTATGCTTAGAAGAAACTTTCTCACACAAAAAATCCTTTTGATGTTAAAAAATATATAATAAACGTGCCAAGCTAGCTCTGGGTCATTATATCTCCATCAGGGTATAATGATCCACCTGATCTGAGCTTTTTCTCTTTGTCTGTCTTTTCTAATCCCCCACTGACCCTCACTGGTTTTCTGAATGAATGGCTGTGCAGGTCTTGGCAATCTGTTCTCCACTTTATCTTGTCTCAGTCTACTCTCTTCTTTGCTTTCCACTCCAGCTACAATGACTTTCTTCCTATTCTAGGCATATGCCAAGCCTTTTCTTATCTTAGGGCTCTCTCATGTATTCACACAGTAATTTCCTACCTCTGTTTTTGGGGAATGCTGACTCCTTTTTCCTTTAATGTTACCTAAAATGTCTTCCCTGAGAATTCTTATAAAAATCAATCCTTTATTTTTCTACTATCTTTTTTGATACCTTTATAATTAATTTCTTAATTTATAATTTCACATGTATAATATTCTTTATTTTCTTCTGTCTTTACCCACTAGATTCTTAAGCTCTTTGAGGAAAGACATTATATCTTTAAAACCACACCATTTAATATCTGGTACCTAGACTAGTGCTTGGCACAATTAGGTATCAAATAAATATTTGTTAAACAAATAAAATTTTGGATTAGAAGATGAAGGTTCTCCTTGGTCATTCAGCTCATGTTAATGAATTAATGTGAGTAACAACTGTATTCACACTTCGTAAATGTTGACCAGTTCTGATAGGTTATCAGACCAACTGTCTTACTATACAACAAACAAAGCTAGACAAAAGATATTATAGCCTCTTGGGGACCCAACTGAAAATCTGGGTATCACTTCCTTGACAAGCCTGAACTCTGGTTTTTGTTCTCTCACTATCACATAACTATCTCAAAGCTTCGCTCAGTTCTTTACCTTCTTGGTCACCACAAATGCCTTGAAAACAAAAAATGGCACCAAATGGTAGGCTCAACATCTCTGGGCTTCCTTTCTATATGGAATCTTGAATCTGCAAATCCTCACTACCTCTATAACTCACTGATTTTTTGGAGGGAGGCGTACTGGGATTTAACCTAGGAGTGCTTGATCACTGAGCTACATCCCCAACACTTTTTATTTTTTATTTTGAGACAGGGTCTTGTTAGGTTGCTTAGGGTCTTATTAAGTTGCTGAGGCTCTCTTTGAACCTGTAATCTTCCTACCTCAGCCTCCCAAGTCTCTAGGATTACAGGTGTACACCACTATGCCTGGCCCTCATTGAGGTTTTCTAACAAAATTGAAAAACATATTTTGTCTAACTTCTTTAAATATCATGACTTGTTTGCCTTTCCTCCTACTAATTTCAGTTCTGTCACTAAGAGTAAGAGTAAAGCAGAAAAAGACTCCACATCTCAGGAACTAAAGACCAGCTTCAAATCATTTCAGTCTCAATCGCATTAAAGTGATCTGGGAATTTCCCATACTCCTTGCCTAACTGGCTGCCAGAAGCAAATGGCATTTACCTTATCTGTAGTAATATGTAGTCAAGAGCTTCAAATTAGTCCTACAAATTTTCAAATACAGTGTCTGGTACCCAGTAAGCACAATAGGCATATAAGAATGTGAGAAAAAAAGGAAAAGAAAGAATGTAAGATTTGCCATGCACAGTGGCACATACCTGTAATCCCAGAGGCTCAGGAGGCTGAGGCAGGAGGATTCAAGTTCAAGGCCAGCCTCAGCAACTTAGCAAGACACTAAGCAACTTAGCAAGAACCTATCTCAAAATAAAAATAACAAAAAAGGGCTGGGGATATGGCTCGGTGGTTATGTGCCCTTGGATTCAATCCCTGGTGCCCCCCAAAAAAAAAAGACAAAACTAACATAAAAACCAATATTTGGAACATACTTACAGGAGATTCAGATAATGGAGTTATCAGACCTTAACATTAAAATAGCAATAATTCCTGTACTTTGAGTGTGCCCCCCCAACCCAAATTCATAGGTTGAAGCACTAATTCCCTATGTAATGATATTTAGAGGTAGGAGCTTTGGGAGGTAATCCATTCATGAATGGAATTAGTGTTCATATAAGAAGAGACATAAGATAAATTTTATACCCCCCTTTCTCCACCCTGTACCCTGATGGTACAGCAAGAAGATGACCATTTACAAATGAGGAACAGGGCCCTTAGCAGGAACCAAATCAGTTAGCACCTTGATTTTGGACTTCCTAACTTACAGGACTATGAAAAATAAGTGTATACAGTGTTAGCCACCTACTCTCTGGTGTTGTTTTTATTTTATAGTGGTCTGAGCTGACCAACACAACTAATATGTTTGAGGAGTTAGAAGACAAGGCTAGGGATGTGAGAGAATAAATACAAACTATACAAATAAATGGATATTCCATAAAAAGAAAGTAACTTAAATAAAGAATTCAACTGGTTTGACAGCAGGTTAGAAACAAAGAAGAACCAGTGAACTAGAATGTAAGTCAGAAAAAAATATCTAGACTGAAGCATAGAGAAAAAAGATAAGAAATACAAAGAAAAGAACAAGAGACTATGAAATACTTGTTGAGTGAAGAGAGTATTATGCTTTCTTCCTTATAAGTGAATTTTCAACACTTTTCTTGCTATAAACTGACCTCTTTTTTTTTTTTTTTTTTTGGTTTTAAGCAAAACATCTAAATTTGAGAAGAAATAATCCATAAACCCATGAAATAGCATAATGAATGTGTCTGGACCTATACCAAGCCCATGTCTCAAAGGAAGAACTTAACCTATGATACAAATAATACATAAATAAATGAAAACTTTTGTGTTTTTTACCTTTCCCGGGGTTGTTGCTCAAGTTTTTCAAGCCGCACAACAGGTGTCTGGTGGGGATCATTCGAAACAGTTGGAACCCCAACAGTAACATTCAGGTCTGGGGATAAAAATGCTGGATATTCTACTGGCTGTGGTGTAATAACATTTCTGAAAAATGGTAATAAAGTTAAATATTGGAATTATACCAAAGTGCACTTCTAAAATCAGTGGTAGCTATTACTTTTGATACATTCTCTTTTATTCAGCTTGCCTATCTACTTTGAGCCATCAGAGTACAGAGTTAAAAAAGAAGACAATAGTCAGAAATGCCAAGAGAAGTGCTTGCTTGGCTATGCTTTCTACTAAGATCATGAGTAGGAGGGAGAAGAAGAGAACTCGAAGAAACAAAAACAAAGTATTTGAGCCCAGACCTCTCCCAATATTTACAGCCAAATATTTGCCTCCCAAGTATCTCAATCTTTAAATTTATTAATTCTATGGAATATATTGTGTGCAGGACACTGTTCATATGGTTCTGTATAAAATATTACCTCATTCGTTTTTCATAGCAAATGCATGAGATGAAAATCATTAAATTCTACTTTATATACAAAAAGGCTAAGTTTAAAGAGATTAAACAGCTACCCCCAAAGTCTTATAGCTGAGAAATGGCAAAGCTAACATATGAACACAACTTTTTGCCAATAAAGCTCATATTCTTAAATTGTACTATGCATAGTGGTAAGCATCTTAAACTCAACCTGTCTAAAACAGAGCTCACCATTTTCCTTCTCTCTAAATATGCTCTTTCCTCAGAATTCTCTGGTTCAGGAAATAATAGCACATCAACCACCTATCAGTGCAGTAATTCCCTTCTTTGCCTGCTAATGCAGAGGCATGAGGAGCCCAAAGTGGCTTGACAGCAGTATAATTAACATCCAGTGCTGTGGAATCACTATGTCTCCTAGTCCCCTTAGAACTAAGACTTCTAGGCCAGTGGAAGACAAGGTTGCATGAATAGGATCAAGAATTTTGCTAGTGGATTCCTATGGGTAACACTGAATAGCATAACTTCCATTTCCACACCTTTATTCATGAACCCATGCATGAATCCTGGCTATAGAAGAAAAACCAATATATATCAACCACTGATTCGGAGCATGGACAACCTTCTAAAGAACCATGCCCCAGACTTGCAAGTGCAGCTGGTGCTGTAATTTGAGTCTTCAAAAGGCCATTCAGTTAATCCAGATGCTTCAGGATGGCAGGGAACATGGTAAGACCAACAAATTTCATAACTGTGGAAACAATGCTGCACTTTGTTTGCTATGAAATGAGTTCCTTGATTAGAACAATGCTGTGTGGAATACCATGATGATGGTGGAAAAGGCATCTTTTAAGTTCATAAAGTATAGTTTTGTCAGAAGCACTGCAGGTAGGGAAGACAAATTTGTATCCAGGGTAAAATTGTGCCCAATCACATAATATCATTTCCATTTGATGATAAAGTATCTCTGTGCACTGTCAACATTATGGCTTAGATCAGACAACCAATTCATGATGGCAGCTCAGGCTGCATGGTAACATGGTAGCCTGTGGTTAAGCATTCAGTCTCTATGAAGGTCCAGTGCCAGGCTGGAAGACTTTCTGAAAAGCAGAGTAGCTATCTGCAGGAGGCAACTGGGCTTTGTTCCAAAATTCTAAGGGCCTGTTCCGTGATTCATCTGCAGGGGCTTGCTAAAATCTCCAAACATACTGTCTCCATCTGTCACTGACATGTATTATACCACTAGATCTAATATATCATACAGTCCAAGTGGCAGAGCAGCTGGCACAGCAGCCTGGAACTGCTGCAGAGCCTTTTCTCATTCTGGGTTCTATGCAAAACAGCTTTTGGAGTTACTCAGTAAATGGGCCATAGTAACACACCCAAATGAGGAACAGGGTACCTCCAAATCCAAATTGGCCCACTAGGTATTGTGTCTATTGTGTCTCTTTTGGGTTGTAGGAGGGGCCAGATGCAACAATCTCCTTAGAAGGGATATCTTGACATGCCCAGTATCACTGGCCCTTAGGAATTCTACTGAGGTAGAATGCTCCTGAATTTTTGTCATATCTATTTCCCACTTTCTGATGTGAAAATGTCTCATTGATAAACCTAGGGTAATTGCTACATCTTGTTCTCTAAGGCCAATCAGCAAAATTTTACCAATGTAATAATAGGCCAATATAAAATCTTATAGAAGGAAAATAGATCAAGATCCCTATTAAAGAAATTATGACCTAGGGTTGGAGAGCTGATACACCTCTGGGCAGGAAAGTGAAGGTGTAGTGCTCTCCTTGCCAGCTAAAAGCGAACTGATGCTGATGGTCTTTATTAACAAGTATAGAGGAAAAAGCATTTACTGTATAGCTGTATACCAGATACCACCAGATGGGTTGATTTACTCAAACAATTATATCAAAATTGGTACCACAGTTGCAACTGGACTCATCACCTAGTTAATATCACAATAATCCTCTGTTAGTCTCTAAGCTATGTTTGTGCACAGACCAAATATTCAATAAATAAAGGATGAAGTACCTAGGTAACCTACCCAAAGTCATATAGCTAGTACTGGAGTCCAACCAGTCTGGCTCTAGAGCCTGAATTTATTTATTTATTTTTTTGTGACTTTGGACTCATGATCCTCCTGTCTCAGCTTCCCAAGCTGTTGGGATTACAGGCGTGCGCCACCCAGTGTAGATCCTGAATCCTTAATCACTGTACCTTGCCTATGCCACCTCCTCTATCTCTCACATTGTTCCCCTCCTTACTCCTGTGCTCTTAGCCACTAATAGTTAACTACTCACTATTAACTCACAACTAGCTACTTCAATACAACATAGCCTTATATATGTGCCCTTTTTGGAGAATGTTTTCCCACATCCCTCTGAAATCAGCTCAATATATGTTATGTTTTTATTTTTCAAATCTCATCCCAAACACTTCCTTTTTTGAAGCCTTACTTGAGAATACTTTCCTCCCCAACTCCTCTGAGAATTAAAAGTGCATTGGCTGTCCCATGGTTCTTTATGTTTAGCTCTAGAAGTGGTCTAGAAGGGTTCTTATCCTATCTGCATTATAATGCTAGTTATAATTATTATTATTATTTTTTTTTTGGTACTGGGGATTGAACTCAGGGGCACTCGACCACTGAGCCACATCCCCAGCCCTATTTTGTGTTTTATGTAGAGACAGGGTCTCACTGAGTTGCTTAGTGCCTCACTGTTGCTGAGGCTGGCTTTGAACTCGCGATTCTCCTGTCTCAGCCTCCCTAAGTGCTGGGATTACAGGCTTGCACCTCCACACCTGTCTCCATTAATTTTTTGCATATTATATTTACATTAAACCATGAGATTGAGGTCAGGGACCAGATCTCATTTATCTTTGTAGTTTCTGCGCCTGGAGGATATAGCACAGAAATGCTATACTGAAATATATACAGAAATGCTATACAGAAATGCTATAATTTATCCTTATACTATAAGGATAAATGCTTACTAAGATCAATAAACACAGGGGAAAATGTCAACATATAAAGGAAAAAATACAAATTTATTATGTTCACAAATCACCAATACCAAATAGGTGATATAAATTTTTAGTGCTCAGTATTGGTTTGACTATAGGAAAATAGGCATTCAGAAAACAACTTTGCATCCTATATTGAATTCCTGCAATACCATTTCAGGTTTTTTCCACTTCATTAACATTAAAGACCAAACCTCTTTCTCAGGTGCTCCTTTTTCTTCAATTTATTTTTATTGTTGAAATTTCAAGATAGATTAGCATATTATATTTTAAATTACTTTTATTTTGCTATTGATGTTTTTTACCATGACTTTTTACTGTTGATTTGGAAGTAACAATTGGAGTGTTGTAGAAGTAGAAGTAACACATCATTATACTGCAGAGCAAAAAACTGACAACTACTAGACACCCTGATCTTAAAAGTCCCTGACCTCTCTTCCCAAAATGGAGTCTCTCATTGGACAACTTTTCTCACTAAGCCTCTCCTGCTCCTTCTTTAGGCATGAAGAAGGCTCTCTTTCTCTCTTTCTTGACTGTAGATCTTCTCATCTCCTTTCTCCAAGGCTATACCCAGAAATTCAAATATTTTCCCTTATTAAACAAAACAATTCAGTGTTTCCTGTATCTTGGACTCTAGCCCATCCTGGTCATATCCTCAGGGCTTCTTAAGATAACTAAAGTTCTCTGTCAAATTTTTTAAATGTCACACAATCTGACCATATTAATGAGACTTAAAACACTTACGTCAGGGGATCTGTTCTTTCCGGAGGTGGTGCAATATTCATAAACATAGATGGCTCAACAATTTTTTGAAGAGGTTTTAACTGAAGAAAAATGTAATTATATTTTAACACTATTTAATTACAATTTATCCTATTATTACTAATCCCCCATGACTATGAGAGTCCTTAAGTAACAATATAAGGAGAAAAGCAATGAAGAAAGGAACTAACTTTGGGGGGTACTAAATATTTGCCAAGCTTTTTATAACTTTAACCTTATTCAATCCTTTCAATAAACAAATGAGGTAGGTAGTAACTGCCTATTTTACACTTGATACCAGAGATCAGTAGTTTGTTCAAGATTACACAACAAGCATGAAAGCCAGGATGTGAACATAGCCTTTTTTCCCCTCAAGTATGGTGTTCTTTTTACTGTATCATGATAGATAAGGATAACTAAATAGTTCATAGGCATAAAATCAGCTGAATTTTTATGATATAACCTATTGTTTTCCATATGGATATCTTTTTTCCTTGTTTTTAGTAAATTCCACATATATAAAACAGTATTTGCTCAGTTTTATATGAAAAGTATCTATCTCTTTAAGCATAGCTATGTTTACATGACATGCTTTTATCTGGACTCCAAACCTATTTCTGAAGTTGATGTTCATAAACTATGACTATCATCAAAAAGTCTGAACAATTAAGGGATACTATATGGCCTAATTTATCATAAGAAAACAGAAGAAAAATCAAAGTAGAAAAGAAACTTGTTCCTTGCAGCTTTCATCTATATATTATTTACTTCTTCAAAATGCATTAAAGATCATTGTGATACATAGGCAAAATTTTAAAACAAATAATAGGGATTTCTCAGTTAATATTGCAATATCTTTAGTCAATAAGACTAATGTTCCCATTTTCAATTACTAATTTAAAAACACTCAAGACTATTAAAAAATATTGAAATCCAAGGATCATTTCCCCTATCTAACAGCAGCACTAATGGAACTGGATTTTTAAATGTCCCAAAACTGTGAGAATACTTAGGAATATCAAGAGTTCTTTCAAACAGTTGGTGAGAGTATATATTAGTATAACTTTTCTAGAACAATTCCTTAACAAGGCCATTGTTTTGAACAATAATTTTCTTTCTAAGGAATCTAGCTTAAGGACATAGTAAAAGAAAAGAATACAGGCTGGCACACAAATATGAATAAACAGTAGTGAATTTAAAGAAGCAAGAAGCTATCTTCTCTCAGTATATTACTCTCTTGATGAATCAAAAAAGTTCAAACAACAGAAATTGAAAACAACCATGGGGGGGAAAGGTCAAAGTACAAAACATTATCTGAATAGCATTAATATAACTCCATTTTTAACATTTTTTTTTAGTTGTTGATGGACCTTTATTTTATTTATTTATATGTGGTGCTGAGAATCGAACCCAGTGCCTCATGCATGCTAGGCAAGCACTCTACCACCAAGCCACAACCCCAGCCGCATTTTTAATATTTTTAAGTGTCAAAATCTACACTCATTTCTTGAATACTTAAAATACTTGCACTTCCAATTTTAATTACATAAACACGTGTTTTAGGTACAACACAAAGGCAAGTTTTGTAATAAAGACATTCTTATGTGAAAGATACATTTAAAAATGTATAAGGAAATAATGATAAAGTCTCTTGTTTTTAGGCTGAAGAAAAGTCCATACACCTCAAGGCCAGAAAGTGGAACAGCATTCTTTTAAAAACACTTATTTATTTTGGTACCAGAGTTTGAATCCAAAGGTACTTACTCACTAAGCCATATTCCCCAGGCATTTGTTATTATTTATTTTGACACAGGGTCTCGCTAAGTTGCTTAGAACCTCTAAGTTGTTGAGGCTGGCTTTGAACCTACAATCCTCCTGCCTCAGTTTCCCAAGATGCTGGGATTATAGGCATGAACCACCATGCCCAGCAAAATACTAATTTTGAAGAATTTATCAAACTGGAAAAAATAGAGGCTTAAAAGAGAATGATTTGATTGAAAAGCTAAAGTAGAATAATTTTTTAAAAGGGGGAACTAACCTGATGTGAAAATCCATAACCAAAGTTTCCATAGGAGAACATAAATTCCACCTCCAACCTGCAGACAAACTAAACATGGCAAACTTATTTTATTGTTTAATCAGAATGACATTTTACTAGAAAAGTGATATTTTTACTTCATAAATGTATAAGTTAGAAAAGCCCAAGTATGAATCTCTAGATTTTAAGAAATAAACATTACACAAGGAGGACCTAATAAAAGAATTTATTCATTTCCTGAAATGTTAAAATCTTTCATGTTAGAGTTAAATAATTCTGCATGATTAAATTGTGAACAATATCAACTTAGATTTGTTAATAGGCTAAGATACTGGCATAAATACATGTTCATATACATATATGTAAATTATTTACTCACATTCCTCTCACCTCCACTCTCAATTTCAGATAAAATTTTGATTTAGATAAGTGATGTCATCCCTCTGAACCCCAGGTTGCTTATGTGTGAAATGAAGAAGGATGTCAGAGGAGATAACCTTGTGTTCCTTGCCCCCATTTTGGCCTCGAGACAGCAGAAGTCTCTTGGAATAGAAGATCAAATAATCAAGTTAATAATTTTTAAGTACTTAATAACAAATTAAGCACTGAGAACAACTCTTCAGAAACTCCCAAAGGAGAAGCATAATCCTCCCTCAGCGCAACAGGGAAGTTCCTAGGGCTATGTGGTCCAAGCAGCAGCCAGAGTCATTCTATTTTCTCACCCAAAGATTTCTAATTTTCTCTTTCACAATTTAACAGTAAGATAGCAGCTTTTTTTTTTTTTTTTTTTTTTTTTTTTGGTACTGGGGATTGAACTCAGGGGCACTCGACCACTGAGCCACATCCTCAGCCCTATTTTATGTTTTATGTAGAGACAGGATCTTGCTGAGTTGCTTAGCACCTCGCTGATAGCACTTCGCCGTTGCTGAGGTTGGCTTTGAACTCGGGATTCTCCTGTCTCAGCCTCCCTAAGTGCTGGGATTACAGGCTTGAGCCACCGCGCCTGGCTAGGAGAGCAGCTTTTTAAAAAGGAGAGGTTGTGTGAAAATTCTGTGAGCAAATATTGTACTTTATATTTAATTACATTTTTATTAATTTCACACATAAGTAACTGTTAGTTAAATGTAATTTACTAATTTGAGTAACTGTTAGGGTAACAAAGAACAAAAAGATGTAGAATACAAACAATAACAGAATAAAGTTCTATAAACTGCTAAGAGATTTTTCCATGCACACAAAACTTAGGAAGCTTCAGTAAAGTTCTTACTGTATTTTTAGTCAATATCTGTAATTCTTCAGTAAAGCAACCTTTCTAGAAAAAAGTAATAATAAAATTCTTCAATGTGGAATTTCTCATCTATTTTTCCTGTATATTATCTAAAACATTATAGTAAGAGAGAATCAGGTAATGACTTTTCAAATGCACATATTAAGCTAATAGTTAAAATACAAATATAATGAATGTTCAAAAGAAGAAAAATTCTGAGTACAATTAATAGAAATAAATGTTAATATCTGCATTTATATTTTAGACAAAAATGTTTTTGCTGGTTAACAGTTCCCCTTTTTGCAAGTCTTAGAGCAATTGCTATGCCTATATTCTCTGTGAGGGATTTCTTGAACATAAATATACATGATGATCTGATTCCTGACAGTACTGAATACCTTGCTTTCCCCCCTGGGAATTGCTGTGCTCTTTTAAACCCTGAGAATTGCTGTGCTCTTTTTTAGTATGTTAGTCACCATCTGTACACATCTCTGATATCCTGAGTTATACCACTATTATGAATGAGCTACATCATTAACAGACCAAACGTGTTTATGTCTTTCCAAAATGTCAGAATTTATTGGATAACAATAAATTCACAATCTAGAGAGCCAGAGGTTGAAGTTGTAGAAACACCATCTCCCAGCCAGCTTCTGGATATCATCATACAGCTACCCGGGCAGAAATTTCACTCGCGCGTGTGAGCAGGGCCACCAGCCAGCAGCCATAGCCACAAGCAGAGTGACTTCAGAAGCAAGCGGCGGCGGAGCTCAGCCGCAGCGGCTCAGCCCAGGGCTCGCCCCGGGCGGGGCCTGCTTCTAAAGGGGTACCTGGCTCCAACGCCCACCCAACCAGGCAGGGCCCCTAGCAGTTGCTCCCGTGGACACACGGCCCCAGCCACTAGCCACTTGGGTGCCCAAATTCAGGGTAAGAGTCGCTCCAGAGACCCCAGCGGAGACAGCCCGCCGCACTTCCGCTCCAGAGCTCCAGTGCACTGGCAGGAGCCGCAGAGGGCCCAGATCCGCCCGCAGAAACCTCCACGGGTGTCCAGCAAGAGGGAGACCAGGAACTGCCACCTCGAGCCACTGAGGAGCCCAAACTCAGGGTAAGAGTCCCCCCAGACACCCTAGCGAGAGGCAGCCCTGCCCAAGGGCAGCCTGGGCCCGCCCCAGTTCTGCTCCAGAGTTCCTGGGGA
>PVHX01022355.1:0-27860 GCA_004024805.1 Geosciurus inauris | reverse complement strand
GGGGGGAGGGGGCATGGGGGCAGTAAAGGTGGTGGAATATGATGGTCATCATAGCCCTAACTTTATGTATGACTGCATATGTGTTGTGACTGTATACAACTTACAACTAGAGAATTGATATGTTATCCTCTATCTATGTACAATGAATCAAATTGCTCTCTGTTATGTAAGCCTAAACAAATAAATCAATTAAATATGAAAAAAAATTCAAAAAAAAATCACTTCTACCCCTGCATTTCTCGGATTATCTTTGGGACTCATGGAACTATTAGTGGGTGGATGCTAAAGTAATATATCACATTCATGTCTTTCCAATAATATTGTAAGCTCTCCATAATGAGAATTTCTTCAAGATATGAGTCTTGGTACCTTCAGTGTGGGCACAGTGCCCGTTGGCTTGAGGTAACTCTATATAGAGGCAGTTAAAACTATGGCCTCTACATGATATTCATTGCAAAGGAGAATATTAAGGATGCCACCTTAACCATGAGATCAAAGGTCATATCACCAGCTATGGGATAAACAGACACCATGTTCCTTCTGATACAATACACAAAGAAAGATGCCCCATCATGTGGCACTCTTACCAAAAATGGATAATCTGTATCTAAAGAGGAGGTAACACCAGACAAAGCAAACTGAGGAATATTCTATAATTGGCCTATACTCTTTTTTTTTTTTTTGTAGTGGGGATAGGGTTTAGCTATGTTGCTGAGGCTGGTATCGAACTTGCAATCCTTCTGCCTTAACCTCCCAAGTTGCTGGGATTACAGGCATGTGCCACCACAACCCACTGGCCTGTACTCTTCAACCATTTCAAGATCATGAAAGACAAAGAAAGACTGAGGAGTATTCAAGGTTAAAAATGACTAAAATAAAGTGACAACTGAATGCAATGTGTGATCACAGATTTGATCCTAGACTGGAAGATTTGAATCTGCATTAGGCATAAGTAGAACAATGGACCAAATCTAAATAAAGTCTGAAGATATGCTAATAATATTGTTTCAATGTTAATTGACAGAACAGTGACAATTATACTGTATTTATATAAAAGAATATCCTTGTTTTTAAGAAACATACACTAAAGTATTTAAGGGTAAAGAAGCTTAATGTCTGCTATCTACTTGCAAATAGTTAAAAAAGATTATATATGTACGTAATGTATTCACAAATGTAAATGTGTGTGTGCCCATGTATGTATGTAATATATATACACACAAATAGAAGAATAAAGCAAATTATGGCAGGATATTGACATTTGGAGGATCTGAGAACAGGATATATGGACTTCTCAATATTATTCTTACAATTTGAATTCTGAAATTGTGTCAAAGTAAGTTTTTGTTGGTTTTTTATTTTTTGTAGTGTGAACTCTGGCATCAGGCTTACTGAATTGGAATCCCTGCTTTTCCTCTTACCAGTTACATGACCTTAGGCAAGTTACTTAACACCCGCTTTACTCTGTTTCCTTGTCTGTATTATAAGAACAGGACTGACCTGGGAAGGCTGTGAGAATTAAGCACTGTGAAGTGCTCAACATGGTGCTTGGCTCAGAATAAGCTCCTGGTGAATGATAGCTTCCATTATTAAATGACCCTTCCCAGAAGGAATTCTGTTTATGATAAAGATGATGTTGAAGAGTCATGAATTACCAGGATCAAGAGGGTACACCATAGGTCATGAATCTCTTGCCTATTTCCAAGGGGCTTGTCCAGCTTCTATGACCACTGGAAATATGTGGGAGCCCTTGTCCCTAATTTTTAATATCATTAAACAGAATGAAGAAGGCAGGCATGGTGGCAATCCCATAGGAGTGCATCCCTGTGCCTCCCTGTGACTCATGAGGCTGGAGCAGGAGGATTATGAGTTTGAGGTCAGCCTCAGTAACTTAAGGAAACTCTGTCTCCAAATAAATAATAAAAGGGCTGAGGATGTAGCTCAATGATAAATCACCCTGGGTTCAATCCCCAACACCAAAACAAATACATAAATAAAATAAAAAGAGGACTTAGTTAGCTTTGGACTTCAATCCAGGATTCAAACACAATAAATAGGTTGATTACCCTACAAGTAGGTGATATGTCAGACCCATTAGGACTCCATCAGACCCATTTCCAGGATTAACTTTAACACATTCCTAGGTATATCCTTTGTGCTTTTTACTAGATGCAAAAATATGTCCTCCTTTTTAGCCACAAGCACTCTAGTCTCAACAGAGCTATTCTGAATAGTCCCAAATCTCATTTGTTTTGTTGTTCCTGTGAGCTGAATTCAGAATGCTGCCTATATGGAAGTAAGAGAAATACTTCTAGAATCACTGAGACCAAGACCTTTATTTTTCTAAACAGGAAACCAAAGCCCAAAAAGTTGATGAGACATGTTTGAGATTACTCCATGGGCCGTAGCACAGGGAGGGCTGGAACAAGTTTCCTAACTCTCATGTGATTATCCTTTTCACTGTGTCACATTGCTTCGCAGCTCTGTAGTTGGTACAGGCAAGAAATTCAGAGAGAAGCAGATTTGATGGAACCACAGGAATAGTTGGCAATAATCCCTTATCAGAGGCTTGTGTCAGTCAGAATTCAAGGCCTTCTATGCTGAAACACTGTGAGGACCCTATGTCATGGCGATACAGGAAAAGTGAGACAGCAAAATTTACTGATTTTTGGGCAATAGCTCTCCGTAGGCCCAGGTAGTGAATTTAGTATTTCCTCAATTTTAGCCATAATTTTACTTTACTGACCCAAATAAAGCATTTGGATTTTATCATGTAGTTTGCTCCCTTGATTTTTTTTCATGTGTGTGTGGCACTGGGGATGGAATCCAGGGCCATGTGTATGCCAGACAAGCATTTTACTATTGAGCTACATCCCAAACCCTTTCCTGATCTTTTTTATATCCTCTTTCTTCTTTTCTTTTTTTAATAATTTTTTTCACAACACCTTTATTCTATTTATTTGTGTGCGACGCTGAGGATCGAACCCAGGACCTCATACATGCTAGGCAAGCACTCTACCACTGAGCTACAGCCCCAGCCCTTCCTTGTTTTCTTAAGAAGCTCATTATCACTTTCTCCGGGTTGAATTTCTGCCACATTGCTTCGATAAATTTCCAGTTTCTGCTTTCCTTTGACCACCTTGGACTTGAGATATTAAGTGTATCTTCAACGTGCAGTTGACAGCTAACCCTGACTAATTCAGTCAGTAAACACCTCAGCATACATACTGATCTCAAAGGAAAAACTTGGAGGACCCAGAAAGAGGGTTTGGACATTTTATTACTCATGTGCTCCTCAGCAACAGTATGCCAGGACAAAATGGAGGGCCTCACTGTGCCTAGGAGCAGGAGAAATATATAGAATAGGTTGCATACCCACTGTGCAGATGGATTCTTCAGATCTTTTAGATACATTCTTGGACTTTATGACCAAGGTCACTCTGCTTTTATCCATACCTAAAGCTTAGAGACAAGGGCAGTGGATAGCTTTCCCTCTTCATTTCCTTCCTTATCACATGCTTTTTTTTAAAAAAAAATTTTTTAGTTGTTGTTGGCCTTTATTTTATTCATTTATTTATATGCAGTGCTGAGAATTGAACCCAATGCCTCACACATGTGAGGCAAGCACTTTACCACTGAGCCACAACCCCAGCCCCCTTATCACATTCTTTAGAGTCCTTCTTATCTACCCTCCCCCAACAATAAGCTTTCTTAGGTGCCGACTAGTATTTACCCCAATGCTGCTGTACAAGGAAAATTCAGAGTTACTTTTGTTATTGATTAATAAACCTATTTCCAAAACAACTTGAATGTAGACTTGAAAAAGTATAGACTCTTGGAGTTGGACATTTCTTTAGAGCTCATCATACTTAGGAAATTCATCGTTGCCTCTGACACCTGCAAGTTGGGGCAATTAAGTTTTATCAAATCCTCCTGGAAGGAAGGCAATACATTTAACATAGGAAAAATAAGAAACTGAGAGTCTGGAAAATTGCTTTTTCTTTTCAATGTATGGCTGTGAATTTGAGGGAGTGTCTCATCTCTGAAGAGCTAAGAAACTGATGGCAACCAAATTCTAGAATGCTTAAAAAGAAAAGAAAAGAAATCTGTTTTGACTGAAACATTCACCCAACGGAGAGCAAAGCAGATTTCTGAATTTACTATGAGGCTTGTGTTATTTGCTTGGCAAGGTGTTAAGACACATTTTAGAATCTTGCATAGGCATCCAATGCAAGCAAGCATCTTTAATTTGAGAAGTGTGTGTGTGACATTCCATAATATCAGGAATGAGCACCTCTGAATTTAAATTTAAAAACATTGGTATTTTAGAAAAATCAAATAAACATATCCCAAATCTAGAATCTTGACTCTTAGCTCTTGGATCTGAAGGTATTCCCTTAAGAGGAAACTAGATATCCAAGCTCTTAGATTCTGGTTTGGTAAAAATAATGTCTTTCTGTATACAAAAGTCATAAAAGTCTAAGATAATTTAACTTTTTCCTTTACTTTAGTGTGAAAAAATTCTGCTAGAAATGGGGAGCTTTTGCTTTTAGTATTCTTTGGCTTCCAGCAGAAGTATAGAGCCTGCTATTTGTCCTCAGAGCAGACACCTAGGGGAAGATGATTCCGTCAGCAGCCTTCAACTCTTTTTCTTTCTTCACTCCAGATATGCAATGGGCATAGCCACTGATAGCAAAACCCTGTGAGGGTTACCATTTTTTCAAGGGGAAATTGGAGGAAGAACAATCTCTTGCAGAAATCAGAGTGCCCTGCTAAGCTTTAGGAAGGCATGATTTAAAGAATTGAGAATAGCAAATGAGCATATGAAAAGATGTTTCACATCATGTGACATAAGGGAAATGCAAATTCAAACAAAAATGAGATACCGCTATACATCTATTACAATGACCAAAATCTGCAACACTGATAATGCCAAATGCTGGTGAGGATGTGGAGCAACAGGAACTGATGGGAATGTAAAATGGTAGTCATTTTCAGACAGTTTGGCAGGTTTTTATAAAACTAAACATACTCTTACCATATGATCCAACAATTGCAGTCTTTGGTGTTTACCCAAAGGAGTTGAAAACTTATGTCTATACAAAAGCCTGCACACAGACATTTCTAACATCTTTATTCATAATTGCCAAAACTTGGAAGTAACCAATATGTCCTTCAGTAGGTGAACAGATAAATAAACTGTGGTACATCCAGACAATGGAGTATTATGCAGCACTAGAAAGAAATGAGGTAGTAAGCCATGAAAAGACATGGAAAAACATTCAATGAATCTTATTGATAGAGGCCAATCTGAAAAGACTAAATATCATATGATTCCAACTCTATGACGTTCGGGAAAAGGCAAAAGTATGGAGACAGTAAAATAATCAGTGGTTGTCACGGATTGTTAGGGGGGAGGATGAAAAGGCAGAGCACAGAGGATTTCTGAGACAGCAGAACTATTATATGGACATATATATGATAGTATAATGATGGATATATGTTGTACATTGATAGAATAACATAGATTGTACAACACTAAGAATGAACTCTAAACTGTTGACTTTGAGTGACAATGATGTATAGTTTTATCAACAACAAATGTAACACTCTGGTGGGAGATTTTGACATTGGGGGTGACTGTGCGTGTGTGGGGGCAAAGAGGTATGTGGGAACTCTGTCTCTTCCTCTTAATTTTATTGTGAACTTAAAACTGCTGTAAAATAATAAAGTCATTTGAAAAAGAGAATTAAGAACTTGGTTAAGTGACTACAGCATAAATTTTGAAAGTCATGAATGTGGAGTAAACCAGACATCAGAATGTCTCAAATGTCTTTTTTTCCCCCTTGAATATGTGGTTTGGTTTATTCGCTTCTATTCTTTCTGCCTTCATCTAGATTTTGTGACCTTATTCTGAGCCATTACACTAGCTGGCTCATTTGTCTTGAGTCTCACCTTCATCTAGTCCAAATTCTACCCTGCTGCCAGGGTTGTTTTAATTTTAAGGAGGAGGAAGGGGAGGAGGAGGAAGAGGATAAGGGAGAAGGAGAAGCAGCTGCTGCCACAATGTTCGACAGCAGGAAAATAGTTGGGGACACTTTGGTTCAGCTATGTGATAGTGTATTTATAGTTGTTGAAGGCCATGTAGTCATTGAAATACCTGCTGAATGGTCATAATTTGGCATTGAGTGACAAAAGTGATCTGTGCAATCTCAACAAGGTAACCTCATCAGGATTTGTGAGGTAACTTAGCTATGCCAATCCCATTTGGAAAGGTTAGAAGGTACTGTTTATTACCAAAAGGAAAATCTTAGTATAGATCAGACTTTCTCCATTGGAGTCCTATGAGAGAATTAAACTCTAAGGCATCTGTGATGGTTAATTTTATGTATCAGCTTGATTAGGCTAAGGGATACCCAGATAACAAGTAGGACATTATTCTGGGGTATGTCTATGAGGGTGTTTCTGGAAGAGACTAGCATTTGAATCAGTAGACTGAGTAAAGAAGATTCTCCCTCATCCATGTGTGGGGGGGGTATCATCCAATCTATGGAGAGTTCAAATAGAACAAAAAGGTGGAGGAATGATGAATTCTTTCTTTTTTCTTCCTTTTTAAAAAAAATTCTTAGTTGTAGATGGACACAATAACTTTATTTTATTTATTCATTTTTATGTGGTATTAAGAATCAAACACAGTGCCTCACACATGCTAGGCAAGCACTTTACTACTGAGCTACATACAACTCCAGCCCTCTTTCTCTTTTCTTGAACAGAGATATCCATCTTCTCTTGCCCTTTGATATTGGAGCGAGGCTGATTTTTAGACTTCAAATTTGGGAACTTACACCACTACCCCCACCCCTACTCTCACACCCCTGGTTCTCAAGCCTTTGGATTCAGACTGGGAGATATGCCATCAGTTATTCTGATTCTCAGGTCTTGAACTCATGCAGAATTATACCACTGGCTTTCTTGTTTCTCCAGCTTGCAGACGTGTGTGGTGGGACTTATTGATCTCTCATTATGGTTTAGATATGTGGTGTCCCTCAAAAGCTCATGTGTGAGACAATGCAAGAAAGTTTAGAGGTGAAATGATTGGGTTATGGGAGTTTTAACCTAATCAATGCATTAATACCCTTGTGGGGATTAACTGGGTGGTAACTGTAGGCAGGTAAGGTGTGGCTAGAGGAGGTGGAGCATTGGGGGCATGCCTTTGGGGTACCTATTTTATCTTTGTTGAGCAGAGCTCTCTCTCTGCTTTCTGTTGGATATGTTCTGAGATGCTTTTCTCCTCTATACCCTTCTGCCATGAAGTTTTGCCTCACCTTGGGTCCAGAGTCATGGAGTCGGCCATCTGTGAACTGAGACCTCTGAAACTATAAGCCCCAAATAAACTTTTCCTCCTCTAAATTTTTCTTATCGGGGCTTTTGGTCACAGCAATGCAAAACTGAGTAAACACTTCCATAATTACATGAGCCAATTTCCCTAATAAATTTCTCTGTGTGTAAATACACACACACACACACACACACACACACACACACACACATACACACACACACATCATATTGGTTTTGTTTCTCTGAGGAACTCTGAGTAATACAACATCCATTGTATGTGTTTAATGAAATTTATGGGAGGCTATTGTTTTGGACTGAGCTCTTATACTGGGTCCAAGAGATCAGATCAAACCAGATAGAATCACTTATGCTAAGGGCCACATAATTAAACTGAACTTTATGCTAATGTCTGTTGGGACCTAACCCCCCCACTCCTTGCCAGTGTGAAGAGATCCCAAAACTGGAGACCACCAAGCACACCTTAATGTCCTGAACAGAAATGTTTCGATGAAGAGTTAACACTAAGTGGAAAGAGTTGGCACAGCCTGAGGAATGAGGCACATTGTCTGCTTACTCTGAGAAGTGCCCCTTGCATTGTTTCATGATGAAACTGCCCCAAGGACTTGATCTAGGTTCCTAAAGAAAAGGTGCTTGTGATAAATGAAGGAATTGATTGAGATGGTGGACATCTGCCTCTGGGCTTTAGCATAGGGATTCTGGGCCTTGTCCTGTGCCCCTGAAAAAAGGGCCCTTTCCCCACCATTCATGTAAAGATTCAACACAAGCAAAGTTAAGAAGGCAAGTACCTGAGGGCTGGGAGGAGTAACTGGGACTTGGTTTGGTAAACGTCAGTGGGCAAGCCATGAGAAGATAGCACAAAGTGGAGAGAAAAAGGAAGCTCAGGGGATGTGGGCAAGGTTTCCAGGCTCCCTCAAATCATCAGGGAGGGAAAGAAGTAGTTCTTTTTTTAAAAAATTTTTTTAGTTGTAGATGAATGCAATATCTTTATTTTATTTATTTATTTGTATGTGGTGCTGAGGATCGAGCCCAGTGACTCACGCATGCGAGGCAAGCGCTCTACCACTGAGCCACAACCCCAGCCCCCAAGAAGTAGTTCTTAAGTCCAGTGAAATTTGAGGGTCTGAAGTGTGAGCTTTATTCATTACTATAAAGAACCTTGTTTCTTCCTTTGGGAAACATAGGCCAATGCAAGTTACATGTGGAACAAACACTCAAATCCTGTATAAGTTCCCCAGTTTCTCCTTCTATCTATTCAGGGCCCATCTCACAACGTTGGACAGCAATGACATCTGGTTGCCCTCTTTCTCTTAGAGGCACTTAACCCTTGAACAAAAGGTTAAATAAAACTGTTTTATTAATTGGGTTTCTTCTATTTTCACGGTAGTAGAGTGAGAATGTCATTGTTCATGGAAAATCAGAGGGCAGACAGGCTGGCTTTAGAAGAGCGGAATGGAAGCAGTGTGGCCCTGTCTCACTGAGCTAGAATGGCCATCATCATGATCCGGGCATATGAAGACCCACCCTTTTTCTTCCTGCTCCAGGCTATACCACCATGCAATCAGTGCCCCAATTGCCTTGAAAAAGCTAAGCCATACATCTTTTCCTCCTGGAGTGAGTGGCATTGTCCCTTTCATGGAACCTGTGATATGCTTTCTTACATGGACTATCATCAGCTCCTTGCACCAAGAGGCAAAGAACTAGTCTCACTTCATTGGCTTTGGAGTCCTCGTCCCTCAAAAGTTAATATGTTGACTATCTTTGGTTTTGATGATAATTCAAAGTAAAGACATTCATTTACTTTATATCTTACAAATCAAGCATTTCTGACTCTGTAATGATTTTCTGGGTTTAGTGTCTCAGAACCATAATAATTGACTTGGCAGTACGAAAAGTCATTTACAAGCAAAATATGATGAGCCTTCTCTTCATTTGGTACTAGAAGCATCCTTCATAAATCTAGCTTATTAAAACAAGTGTCCCATAATATTTATGCAATTTCCAAATGAGGTGGTCATAAAATTGCTATAAAATATTAAAAGTCTATTCTCTGCTGATGATAATGAAGCAAATATTGATGTGGGCCCCCCAAGATACACCACTACACACATGTTCATCAAAATAGATAGATGATGATATTGAACTGTTTCCTTAAACTACACATAAATAAGATTATGTGCTTTTTTTTCCTTAGTCTTCTTCCACAATGAGAGACATCCTTTGTGTTTATGACTGTGATGTTCATAAATCTTCATATTTTTTATGTTGAAGTTTCTATATAATGTATTTTCATACATTCCACTCTTCAACAGACAGACATGGAAGGCCCCATGCTAAATGCTTTAGGGAATAAAAGTTCAACAAAATAATACACAATGCTCCAAAGTTCACAATTGTGGGCTGAGAGTGGGGAATAGGATAAGGACCTTAAAAGAACTAACCAAAATATAGCACCCAAGGGAATATATGTAAAATAAACACGTGATTATTGTGGTATGAGAATGAAGGAAAAGGAAACAATTACTCCAAACTAGAGTGCCAGAGAGAACTTCATGAAAAAACTGGTAAGTCTTCCTGATCAACAAGGTTCACCATGCAAGCAGCTATCCAAGCCTCTTTCTATATAGGAAGCCATCTTTTCCAATACTGCCCCAATTTCCTTCTTAAAGGTGAAGTTGATAGTAACCTCTGCCTCCATTCAGTAGAGAAGTCATCCAAAATTCTATTGTAATAGAGAAGAAAATTAGAGAACATCTGTGGATACAATTTACAAAGCCCAAAGTGATTTCTGAGTCTAAAATGTCTATTAGGCTCGCTGTTATTTTTAGTAACTTTTATGTCATTAGTGTCAACAAATCTAAAGGGATTATTGAGTGACCATCTGAGGTACTTCTAGTGAACCCAGACTGCTCTCACTTCCTTGCTCAGGCTGAGTTCTCTAAAGTTATCACTGTGGCAGCTTCCGTCTTGGTCTTGGCTCTGGGGATTGTGAGCTGATGAAAGCCGAACCTGCCGCAAGGCAACCTTGCCAGAGCTTCCTCATCACAGGGCTTCTGGGAAAGGACAGTCACTAATTAAGCCCAGTCACTTCTTCTTTTCCTTCTCTTCCTGTTTCAGATTTACTCGAAAATAAGCACCTAGTTAGCCTACTCATGAAACTTGATGCACTTGGTGGAGGTGCCAGGAGGCGTTAGTACCTGGCTAGGTCTGGAATGACCACAATAAGAAACTTGATATGGTCGTATCCACTCCTCAGACTGAAAAAGTCACCAACTATGGTGTTTTAAAATGTTCACACAAGCTTGGATGCTACAGCCACTGAGATATAGTGTATTTCCTCCTCTTGAATACGAGTGTGTGCTCGTTTTCCTGGGACACTTACTTTGGAATCCTGGAGCTATCTGGAGGCCACCCTGCTAGAGAGACTACGTGGAGGAATCACATAGAGATAGAAAGACATGCCCAAGGAGCTCTAGTTGTCCAGCCACCAGCTTTTTTGAGTCTTCCCAGCATTAGCTACCAAACCTGAGTGAGCAAGCCGTGGATGAGTCCAGCTTCCAGCCTTTAAGCCAACTTTGCTAATACCAAGTGAAGCTGGCCTTTGTACTATCCCAGCTGACACAGTGGAGCAGAGATGAACTGTCCCTAATGAGCCTTGCCTACAAATGCAGATATGTGAGCAAAATGAATGCTACTATTTTAAGCCATTAAGTTTTCAGGTATTTTATCATGTAACCAAAGTAACTGGAATACCTATATAATTCTGCCATACAATCAATTTTATATTCCCCTGAATAGATCAATTGGACTGTTGTTTAGCCAGGTGGAAACAGAATGAGACTTACTACATTGGGAGATTAAGTTTCTAGAATGGGGCTTCCTCAGACATGTACATTTCAATCTATGCATTTCATAGCAGAGGACTGGGCTGGGTTTTTTTCATTATTATTATCTATAGCAAAAACTGGGCCTCTGTGTTTGATTTCAGATCTTTTCTCAATTCTGTGTTGGTTTTGGTTGCATGCTTTCTTCCTTAACAAACAAATGTTTTAATCAATTCCCAAAATCCAGCATTGCATTTTGAAATCACAGCCTTTAATAGTTATTTATCTACAGAAAGAGTTGTCTCTAGTTTTCTCTTTCCATGGCAGGAAGCTGCTGGGTCAGTATAAATTTTAATCCTATTGCCCTTTCTCTGTGTATTCATTTACTGATTGAAAGGGAGTCCAGGTTTTGGACTTACTGGAAATGACCTAAAATAGTTAGCCAAGTTTCACAGACAAATGGATGATTAAAAATGAAGAGATTAGGCCCAGTGTGGTGGTGCATGCCTGTAATCCCAGCTGCTCAGTAGGCTGTGGCAGGAAGATCACAAGTTCAAAGCCAGCCTCAGCAACTTGGGCCCTAAGCAACTCAGTAAGACACTGTCTCTAAATAAAATACAAAAAAGGGCTGGGGATCTGGCTTAGTGGTTAAGCACCCCTGGGTTCAATCCCCAGTAGCAAAAGAGATTAAAATCTAGTAAAGATAAATAAGAAGTAAAGCAATACCTCTGTCACTACAAAATTATATTTTAGGTTTATCCTCTAGAACACATCTATAAACTGAGACAGTTGAACATAGGAGAGAAAAAAAGTCAGTTTCTGTCACTGTAATGAAATAGCTGAGATAATTAATTTATAAAGAGAGAAGTTTTATTTTGGCTTGGGGTTTTGGAGATTCCAATCCAAGATTGGGTGAACTCATTGCTTTGGGCATCTGATGAGGGTGCTGGATGGCAATGGTGGGAGCATGGTAGCAGAGCAAACTGCTCACTTCATGGCCAGGAAGCAAAAGAATAGAAGAGGGTGAGGTTCCACAATCCCTTTCAAAAGCATGCTGCTAATGAGATAAGAATCTCCCATCAGGTTCCACAACTTACAGATTCTATAGCACCTTCTAATAGTGCCATCCTGGAAACCAAGTCTTTAACATATGGGCCTTGAAGATCCAAACTATAGCAATGAGTGCCCAGAAATATCTGGGTAAATGCTAAAGACCTCTCTTAATTCATTCATAGACAAGTCCTCAGCTTTTATTCAATGACTATTTCTTCACAGAGCAATAAAGTTTAGCTTCAGAATTTGCACCTTTTACATAACATTGTAACATTTTTCATCATCTGATTTCCCAGTTCATAGTAGATTAGAATTAACTAATAAACAAAGAGAGGGGCTGGGGTTGTGGCTCAGTGGCAGAGCGCTTGCCTAGCATGCGTGAGGCACTGAGTTCAATTCTCAGCACCGCATATAAATAAATAAATAAAATAAAGAGCCAACAACAACAAAGAGAGAAAATGCTTAAGGGAAAGAGTTGTTGGAAGATAGGCACAGTAACAGCAGTGGGAAACAACATCTGAGATCATAAGACCAAAAACTTAAACATGACATCAGAAATCAAAACATACATAATCTGATATCTTGCCATAGGGGTAAATAGCTCTGTATACCTCAGTAGTTCAGAAGAACATCATTGATCTCCCATAGGATAAATACAATGCCTCTCCCCAACTTTATCCACAGGAGATACGGTTCAAGATCCCAGGAGGATGCCTGAAACCACAGATAGTACCAAACTCTGTATAGTTTTTTTTCTATATGCCATGCAGCATTGCCACATAGTATCAGAGTTAATCTGTCCTCCCATGTTTTATGCCCTAGTTCCTCCTTTGAATCACTACTTTTAAGTTTTGAATCTATTATTAAGCAAAAGAGGGGTTAGTTGAGCATAAGTACTGTGATACCATGACAATCAGTCTGATAACCAAGATAGCTACTAAGTAACTAACAGGCAGGTAGCATATACAACGTGGACACACTGGAACAAAAGAATGGTTCATGTTTTGAGTGGGATGTAGCAGGATGGCACAAGATTTCATCACACTACTCAGAATGTCACACAATTAAAAACTGATGAATTTTTTTCTTTGTTCTTTTCAATAGAACTAAAAAATCCTTATGAATTTCTTATTCCTGGAACTTTCTACTTAACATTTTCTAAATGAGGATGATGGTGGGTAACTAAAATTGTGAAAAGTTAAACCATAGATAAGGAAGGCATTATTATAATGGTTAAATTTTGCTCAGGACACTCTTCTTAGAACAGAATAAAAATTAGTTTTTCACATATTTTTGAGAGAATTCATGGAAAATGATCTAAGGAAAGCATGCTTTGACATTTAAAGGGATCAAGTTCAGTTACTCAGAAAAATTACTCATGTGGAAACATTTTCTCATATATTGATTAAATAAGTATCTGCTATGTTATGAACATTCTACTAAAATAACTGGAAATCATATTGATCAGTATGTGGTCTTCATGGTTACATTTTGTCTTTAATGAGACTATAGGGTTATCTATTTGTTCCTCTTGTCCAGCACATCTCTTTTTTGGATGCAAGACTCTACTTTCTTCTATGAGATGCCCTTTGACCATAAGGTTAAAGGAGAATTGTTATCTTCTTATAGATTCTACCATTTTGACTACAATGATGGGCCAGAAGTGACATCTAACCATGCTGGCCTGACCTCTAGACACAGCGATGGGACCCAAATAAGGATGAGTTTGTGATCCAAGACAGGTTGCATCTGTTTTTAAAAATTTATTTATTCTGCTTAGGTATACATCACAGCAGGAATGCTTTATGATTCATTGTACACAAATAGAGCACAACTTTTCACTTCTCTGGTTGTACACAATATAGAGTTACACCATATGTACAGTAATACATGTACCTAGGGCATTGTTGTCCGTTGCATTCCACCATCTTTCCTACTCCCATGTCCCCTCACCTTCCCTCCTTCCCCCTTAACCAAAGTTTCTCCATTCTTGCCATGCCTCCTCCCTCACTATGGATCAGCATCCACTTATCAGAGAGAACATTTGGCCTTTGGTTTTTTGAGATTGGTTTACTTCGCTTAGCATGATATTCTCCAACTCCATCCATTTACCTGCAAGTGCCATAATTTTATTTTCTTTTAATGCTGAGTAATATTCCATTGTGTATATATACCACACAGGTTGCATCTTTTATGATCATTTTACTTAGAACAAAGGAAAGAAGGCACTTTCCTGTTGGATAGTGATACTAAGCAGATGTGGGACTCGGCTGCCAAGGCATTGGTCCCAGCCTCTGGGAAAAATCTGGTTGGAGAACATGTCACAGATGCACAGAGAGAAGTGCAGTGGACAGCACAGAAGACATGCAGGAGTACCTACCCTGCAGATGCAGAGTTCCTACTACTGAGGAACTCACTCCAACCTATGAAGTACCAGGAACTGTCCTGATTTTGCCTCTGTAATTCCTGTTTTTTTAGTAAATATTTTGATTCTAATAGGTATCCAAATTGTCCTTTCAGCAAATCCTCTTTTGCATAAACAATTCCATTTGGCTTTCATCATCTGTAGCTAAAAGACTCCTGTGGAGTACATGAAACTCTAGAAACTGTGTGAAGCCCCTCTGAGTTGCTCACTGCAATACTGAGGATCTGACATGGATGCTGAGAAAGAAAAAATGGAAGCAACCTTGTTTGTGTAGCTAATGAGGAGTTGGTATCTCTCAAGCCATATGATTGAAAGGAAATGCTGCTGCCAAGCTGATGGAAGAAAATACAGTGAAGGCTATAGCAGGAGTTCATACAGCAATCCACCGTATCAGGTTTCCCTTTTCTGAGTAATTCAAGCCAAATGCTCAACCTTACTCCCCACCCCAACCCTGAGCCCTGAGAGTGAACTACCCATGTGCCATCTCAATTCAAGGAGATCATGGAGGGCAGCAGTCTATGGACTCTTTCAGTTCTGAGTTTCTGAATCAGTGAGGCATTTTAAATTGCTCCTTTTCTCCACCACTGGCATTTCCCCATGATAAGGAGAGAGAAAAATTGTCCTCACTGTTGAAAGCCTGCCTTGACTGGGCACAGTGGGGCATGCCCTTAATCCTAGCTACTTGGTAGCCTAAGGTAGGTGGATTGCAAGTTCAAGGCCAGTCTGGACAATTTAACAGGACTCTGTCTCAAAATAAAATTTATTTTTAAAAAAGGCTGGGGATGTATCTCACTGGTAGGGTGCTTATCCAGAGTGCAAGAGGCTCTGGGTTCAATCCTCAGTACAGCAGTAAAAAAATCCTGCCTATATGGTGACAAGAGCCACACAGTATTGTAAAGTGATTCTCATGTATTATTTCATTTAGTCACCTTAACTCATATGGGGTAGGCACTAATATTATTCCCATTTTAAAGATGAGAAAATTGAGGTTTAGAAGGTTAAGAAGTCTGAAGTAGGTCATGCTTTGTACAAGATGGAACCAGGACTTTTTTCCCCTGGCTGACTCAATAAACAACCTTCTTTCCTAACTACTATAATACATTGTTTTCTGGACACAGGGCACTGACTGGAGCACTCAGCTGAAGCTGTCTACCTGTTTAACTTCCTGGTGTCATCAGGGCTGGCCCTATAAGTGGGTGAGGCAGATTTGGAGAAGTGGGGTCTTACCACTCCACACATCATGGGAATTCCCATCATTTCTCCAAAATTATTTAAGTTTTAACAAACTCTCATATCCTTTACATACTGCTGGTGAGAACATAACTTGATACAATTATCTGGAAACCCATTTGAAAGTATGCAGAAAGAGCTCTAGAAAAATCCATGCATCTCTACTAAGGAAGTATTCCCAAGGAGATAATTAAAAATTAAGGCTAAACATTATGCACAATAGTATTCCACTCGGTTCTTTTGTATAATTAAAAGTTTGAAAAAACTTTGGTTTTATAGCTTTTAGAGTTGGAAGGAACAGATTCACTCTCATTTTCCCATAGGAACACCAATTCAGTATAAGGTGTGTCAATTATCTATTGCCATGTTACAAATTGCCCCAATACTTGGTTGCTTAAACCAACAATGGTTTGTTATTTCTCATGATTCTGTAGGTTGGTGGAATGGTTCTTTTGCTAGGTTTTTAAGGGCACATTCATGTGGTAGCTGTCCGCTGGAAACTCCATTAGGGTCGAGATGGTTTCACTCAAACATCAAGGGCCTTGGTGATGGCCTTGGTGTTCCTTCACGTGGCCTCTCATCCTCCAGGATCTGAGCCAGCTTCTTTTCACCATAGCACTGTATCATACTAGCAGAGAAGAGGTGGAAACTGAATAAGCCTGTGATGTTTAGTCTCAGAGGTTGCATGGTGTCACTTCTAGCACCTTCTATTGGTCAATACAAGTCACAAGAGTAACTGGGGTTCAAGGAGGTGGAGAAACAGACATTACCTTCTGATGGAAGCAATGAGAACATCTCATGGCAAAATCTACAGAGAGATGATTCATAGGGGGCCATTATTATGCCCACCAACCAAAAGTTATAAGAAATTGCAACCAAGACTAAAAAGGATTTGGGAGCTGGGGGGGTGAAGACTTTACCCAAAGAGAGGTCTAGATTTTTGGTTTTTTGTTTGGTACTGGGAATTAAACTCAGGGATACTCGACCACTGAGCCACATCCCCAGCCCTATTTTGTGTTTTATGTAGAGACAGGTCTCACTGATTTGCTTAGCACCTCACTATTGCTGAGTCTGGCTTTGAACTCACGATTCTCCTGTCTCAGCCTCCCACAGTGCTGATTTTACAGGCATGTGCCACTGCACCCAGCTGAGAGGTCTAGTTGTTTTTTTTTTTTTTAGATTTTTTTTTTTAGTTGTGGATGGACACAATGTCTTTATTTTATTTCTTTGTATGTGGTGCTGAGGATCGAACCCAGGGCCTCACACATGCAAGGCAAGCGCTCTACCGCTGAGCCACAGCCCCAGCCCCGAGAGGTCTAGTTTTTATCCTTGGTTATAAGGAGGTAATATATAAGCCTCTGGAATATTCTGTCTGATAGGAGTTATTTCATTTGCCTGGAGCTTTGGTTATAGTATAGTCCAACTATGTGTTTTATGATGGAGGTTTTGAACCATGCCATATCACTTCTGACCCAGAGACTGAATGCATTAGTCTGACCTCCTCAAGAGGCTGGAGATTAAAGGTCAAGCATTTGGCCAGTATTTAATAGAGCCTTGATAAAAACTCTGGACACCAAAGGCTCAGGTAAGCTTCCCTGGTTGGCAATATTCATTGAATATTGTCACTATTCAATTCTGAGAAGATAATGCATCCCTGAGGATGCCAGAAGCTTTTGTGTTTGGGACACTCAGATTTCACCCTACGCATCTCTTCTGTTGGTTGGCTCTAATTTGTATTCTTTTATTATCATAAGACTGTAATCCTAAGTAGAGTGTTTTCTTCTACTTAAATTTCTAAGTTGTTCTAGCAAATGATTGAACCTGTGGAGACCCCAGAATTTATATCCAGCTGCTCTGAAGTGAGTGACTTTGGGGACTTCCAAACTTGTATCAAGGATCTGTAACTGAAGTCAGTGTTGTGGGATTATTCCCATTGACTAGGCAGACGGTCAAACTCCTTGCATTTGGTGTCAGAAATCTTGTGCAGTCTTGAACATATGAAGAACTATGCCCTTAACCTCAAGTTTGGCCAACTCTGGTTAGGAGCCATGAGCCATGACTACTCTATGGATTGATCGATGCCTCATAATGAAGTTATGAGCTAGGTACTATTATTATCTTCATTTTGCAGATGAGGAAACTGAGGCATGGAGAAGTTAAATGACTTGTCCAAGTTTATGCAGATAATAAGTGATGGAGCTGTGATACAAACTTAGGCATTCTGGTTTCAGAGTCCACTGTCTCAACTTTGATGCCATACTGTTTCTAGATGCATCTATATCTTCCCATCTATCAAATGTCTGTCTATCTAGGCACATACTACTGGATTTGGTTTACTAATTTTCTTTATGTATTTAGAATTTGTGTACTTGCTTATAAAGTGACTGGCTTATATTTTTCTTTTCCTGTATTCTCCTTTTTTGTTATTGATATCAAGATTAAATTAACTTCATAAAATGAGCTGGCTAGTTTTCTCAAGCTTATTAATTGTATTGTCCATTTTTAAATGTTCTTACTGGTAGTTTGTAGTCTTGACTTATTCATTTCTTAATAGGTCTGTTAAAATTCTACATTAGTATTGTGTTTTTCATATTTCAAAATAATATTGATATAAAAGGGAATATAAAACTTACTTCAAAATTAAAATAAAGTGAAACAACTCTATTCTTCCCTAGCACCCCCCACCCCCCGCCAATCTCCCCATTGTGAATTAGCATCTACATATCAGAGAAAACACTCAGGCCTTTGGTTTTTTGGGATTGGCTTATTTTGCTTAGCATGATAGAGTTACTTTAGATTATGTAAAGGGGAGTGAAGGGAGGAGAGGGGGTATGGGGGTAGGAAGGATAGTAGAATGAATCAGATATTACCCTATGTACATATATAACTGTACAACCAGTGGTATTCTTTTTTTCTTTTTGGTACTGGAGATTGAACTCAGGGGCACTCGACCACTGAGCCACATCCCCAGCCCTATTTTGTGTTTTATGTAGAGACAGGGTCTCACTGAGTTGCTTAGCACCTCGCCGTTGCTGAGGCTGGCTTTGAACTCACAATTCTCCTGCCTCAGCCTCCCTAAGTGCTGGGATTACAGGTGTGTGCCACCACTCCTGGCTCGACTGGTCGTATTCTATACCATGTACAACCAGAAGAATGAAAAATTATACTCTATTATAAATGATGTATCAAACTGCATTCTACTGTCATGTATTCTAATTAGAACAAATAAAAAATAAAGTGAAACAAATGAAACTAACTATATCAAATCAGTAACACTACCTACAGAGTATTTATTTTAACCAACTTGAACATGACACTTGATTGCATGTTTTTAGTGGAACATTTTATGAAGACATAACAATTACAGAATAGCTTATTTTTTCTTCAGTCATTATTAAATATAATAGAATGAACAGAATGAACTAATAGAAACAATAGAATGAAATTGAAACTTTTTATGTATTACAGAGTAAAGCAAAATATGTAACTTTACAAATATGTAACTAGGTCCATGAAAATCTTAACAAATTAAGATTTTCAGTTAAGAAGCCCTAGATGGTTAGACCAGGGGTTGGCAATTTTTTTTTTTTTGAAAATGTCTGGATAGTAAATAACTTAGGCTTTGCAGGCTTAACCATATAGTTGCAAGTATTCACCTCTGCTGTCATTGCCTGAAAACAACCACAGATAAGATGGAAACATGAGTGTTGCTATGTTGCAATAAAACCTTACTTGTAAAAACAAGTAGTGGGATGGATTTGGCTTAAGGGCCAGAGTTTGCTGGCTCCCAGTTTTATACTGTAAGGCTCTAGAATCCATGCCCTTGCTCCCAATAGCAGTGACTATATTTAGCACCTACATCTTGGTTTCTGAATACCATTCCTCAACAAAAGGAACCAGGGCTTCTGGGAGAGAGCTATTTCTAGATCTAGGGCAGGAAAAATTCAAGATGGGCCTGGATTATTAGAAAGCAACACAGACAAACAAAAACCATTCCAAGATTAATGGAGTCACTTCAAAAGGATGTTGGCATTACAGTGAAGGGGCTCCACTAACCAAATGGAGAAATTTGAGCTTCCAATAATGATATTGCTGATGTTGATGATGATCCATGTAATTGATTATAAAACACTGAATTAATAAAAATTCACAAGTTTGTAATCATACTAAAAAAGGAAAAGACACAGAAACAACACCTGTTTGTCACCATTGAAGATGACTTGTTCATCAAGGTTTTCTTTGAAAATTTGTAATTAGGAGAAAAAATTAAGAGTTGGGGTTGTGGCTCAGTGGTAGAGCACTTTCCTAGCACATGTGAGGCACTGAGTTCAATCCTTGGCACCACATAAAAAAATAAGTCAACAAATAAAATCAAGGCATTATGTGCATCTACAACTAAAAAATATTTTAAAAGACAAAAAATAAATATTTCCTCTACTCGAAGAGAGAAAACTCTTTTTCACAGAAGAATCACAACTAATAAATGTGGACGGATGATAGAACTAGAAAACTGTTCTATTACTGTGCAAACCCTAGTGACACAATTGATTTAGGCAGGGATTATCAATGGGTGGTAAAACCATTAGTCGGCAGGCTGTTGGGAAATGGGCTAAGTGCAAATTATCTTCCCATAAATAATTTGTTCATGATAAAGGGAAAAATCATACCTTTGTAGTGGAGAAATCAGGTAGTTATCACTGTAACTGAAGGATCAAACTCAACAGCCCTAAGAGTAGGACAGTCTGACATTATGTGCCTTGGGTATGATATCATATGATGTAACAACAACCTATGAATAATAATAATAATAATAATAATAATAATAATAATAATAATTTGGTATTGGGGATTGAACCCAGGGGCATTTTACCACTGAACTACATCCCCAACCTTTTAAAAAGATTTTTTTTATTCTGAGAAAGTGTCTCGTTAAGTTGCTTAGGCTAGCCTCAAACTTGTGATCCTCCTGCCTCAGTCTCCCAAGTTGCTGAGATTACAGACATAAGCCATTGTGCCCAGATCCTATAAAATATTATTGTCTTTCAACCTATTATAGTAATTCTTCAGTATCCATGGGGGATGGATTCCAGGGCACCCTGTGAACACCAAAATCCTTGGATGCTCAAGTCCCTGATGTTAAATTACATAATTTTGCATCAAACCTACACACATTCTCTGATATACTTTAAGTCATCTCCAAGTGACTTCTATTACCTAATACAATGTAAATGTTATGTAAATAGTTGTTATGCTATATTTAGAGAATTATGACAAGAAAAAATATACATGTTTATATATACATGTATATATATTTGTATATATAAATATATAAAAAATATGAAAATATATATGTATATTATTTATATATACATATATACACACACATATGTATTTGTACTGGGGATTGAACACAGGGGCACTTTGTCACTGAGCTACATCCCCATTACTTTTTAATTTAGTTTTTCATTTTTAGACAGGGTCTTGCTAAGTTGCTGAGATGAGTCTAAAACTTGAAATGCTCCTGCCTCAGCCTCCTGAGTTGCTAGGATTACAGGCATACTCCTCTATGCATAGCATAAATATTTTTGATCTATGGTTGGTTGAATTTGAAGATGTAGAACCCAAGGATATGGGGGTTGACTCTATATGGAATACAGTGGCTAGGAGAACAAGTTAAATGATTCCACCAGGAAATAGTCAAATCCAGTATGATGTACATTTTACATGACTACAAACTGATCTTGTCTCTTCAAAGTCTATGAAATGCAAATAAACAAACAATGATGTGGGAGAGTTTTAGGTTAAAGGATACAAAATAGATATTATGACAGATGCATTTCATAGGCTTTAGGTCATTTTTCAAAAAAACAGTTTTAAAAAATATTTTTGGACAGGGAATTTTGACCATGGACAATATGGTAGATGCCATAAGGACATTATAATCAAGTTTCTTAGGTACCATGATGGCATTTTGATTATATAAGGAAATGCCCTTATTCTTGGGAAATGCATATTGAACTATTCAGGGACATGACGTCAGGATATTTGTCATTTTCAGAAGGTTAAACAGATGTAGATGAACAGATAGATAAAGTAAATAAGGCAAAATTTCAACAAATCTTGAATTTAGTTGTTAAATATATATGTACACATTATACCATTCTTTCCAGTTTTTTGTATGTTTGTAAATTTCCAAAGTGAAAATTTTGGCCAAAAAATTCTCCATGTAGGAATATATCTTGTCTTCAAATTCGTGGTTAGGCCAATCATTTTGCAAACTGGCTTTCACTTAGATACCTGTGATAGATGGAATTCTAAAAAGGCTCTCTGAAGAGTCCCAGATCCTGTGAATATGATATTATTCCCCTAAAGTATGTTACATAACAGTTGACCTTAAAATAGGGAAATTATCCTAGAGAGTCTAATATAATCACATGAACCTCTTTACAAACAGAGTTTTTATGGTTTGTGACAAAAAAGGAAGTTACATTCAAAGCATGAATATGATTTGATACCTTGGTGTTGGTTTTGAAGACAAGAGAAAAGGGGCCATCAGCTAAGAAATATGGATGGTCTATAGAACAGAAAATAGTCCCTGGATGAAAGCCAGTGAAGAAACAATGACTCCAGTCCTACAACTGTAAGAAATTGAATTCTGCCAACAATTTCAATGGTCTTGGAAGAAGAATCCTCTCCAGAATTTCCAGAGAGAAATGCAATCTGACTGACATCTTAAACAATTTCCATGTAGTGAGGCCCAGAATAGAAAAAGTTCCTGTGCCTGCTTAGACTTCTGACATCTGGAACTATAGGTGAATAAATGGGGTTACTTTAAGCCACTAGGGTTGTGGCAATTTGTGGCAATTTGTTATGGCAGTAACAGAAAACTAAAATCGCATCTTAGGAAGATTTACCTTCAGGTGCTAGGAGGAAATGTTTAGGGAGTTTGGAGTTTGATAACATTAACTTGTTGCATTCTGTAAAGTATGGAATTAAAATCTGGGTTGCTTTGCTTTACTGTTGCAAATTTTTCTTGTCTTTCTGAATTATATCAAATTTATTGTTTGTTTCTTTTTTAGTACTGAGGATTGAACCAGGGGTGCTTTACCACTGAGCTACATCTCCACCCCTTTTTATTTTTTATTTTGAGACAGGGTGTCACTAAGTAGTAGCTTAGTGCCTTGCTAAACTGCTGAGGCTGGCCTTGAACTGGCAATCTTCCTGCCTCAGCCTCCCAAGTTGCTGGGATTACAGGCATGCACCATCACACCCAGCTCTAATTTATTCTTTTTCCCCCTATTTTTGTGTATCTCCCTAAATGTGCCTGCCTGTTAAGCACTTTTTATTTTTATTTTTACTTTTCCAGTACAGAAAAACACATACAAACACTTTTTAACTTCATAAAAATAAATGTGACAGATTTCTCTTCATAGACAGTTAGACATAAAAGGAGATTTGAAAAAGTGATATCAGCAGAAATGGTGGAATAAGGACCCTCCAAAAATCTGCTCCTACATAAGAACAATGAAAACACTGACAAAAATTGCTAAAATCACTTTACCAGAACTCTGGAAAGTAACCAAAGGCTTGCAACAATCTAAGGAATGTTATTTAAGAAAAAAGTAGCTAAATATCAATAAGAATGTCTTAATGAAGTGTTGTACTTTGACTTTCCTTATAACATCTTCCTTTCCCCAGTTCCATGGAAACCTTAAAGTCAACAGTCACACACCAAAAGTAGCTATAAAAACCAGCAACCTAGCAACCATTGGGGGCAGAAAAGGATTGAAGCACTCTAAAAGTTCCATCTCAAGAGAATTGCCCTCATGTGATCTTTTCTAGCAGTTCCCAAGAAACATACCAAAGGACAGAGCCGGGCAGAATGGAAGAAAAGGTAACCAAACTCTACAGAGACATGGATTTGTTTCAAAGTCACACATACAGTGAAAATCAAAGGATTGAAAAATATATACCAAACAATAACCAAAATAACCAAAAAACCAATAACCAAACAATAATCAAAAGAGCCAGAGAGGCTATATTGCTATCAAACAAAATAGACATTAGGACAAACATTTTTACTAACAACAAACAAGTTATTTTACCATAATAAAAACTCAATCCATCAAAAAGATATAACAATTATAAATATGTATGAGCCTAACAACAAAGATCTAAAACATGTAAAAGTAAATTGGCACTTTTGAAGGGAATGAAGTAGAAAATGGAAAAGCATAGGGAAAAGCAATAAAACCAAAAGTAGGTCATTTGAAAAGATGGACAAATTGAGAAACCTTAGCTAGACTAACCAAGAAAGAAAAGAGAAGATTCAAACTACTAAAGTCAGGAACAAAAGAAGACATCACTATCAACCTTGTAGAAATAAAAAGAATTACAAGGTTGGTCTGGGATTGTGGCTCAGTGGTGGAGCGCTTGCCTTGCTTGTGGGAGACACTGGGTTCGTTTCTCAGCACCACATATAAATAAATGAATAAATAAAGTTGTAAAAAAAAAGAATTACAAGGGAATATGAGCATACAATTGTATGCCACCAAGCTAGATAACCTAGATGAAATGAACAAATTCTTAGAAAAATATAAACTACCAAAATTATCTCAAGAAGAAATAGAAAATCTGAATAGATATATAACAAGCAAAACAATTTAATTAGTAATCAAAAAAATATTCCACCAAGAAAATCCCAGTCCTGAGCACTTCACAGGTCAAGTGTCTACCAAACATTAAAAGAAGAATTAATATTAATATTTCACAAAGTGAAAAAATAGAAGAGGTGGCAATACTTCCTAACACATTCTACGAGCCCAGAATTTTTCTGATACCAAAGCCACGCAAAGACATTGCAAGAAAATTACAGACCCATATTTCTTAAAAGTATAGATTTATGAATCTTTATCAAAAATACCCACAAACCAAACCCAGCAACACACCAAGATGACCAAATATGATTCATCCCAGACTTCTAGTTTAACATATGAAAATCAATGTTTCAAAAATCTAAATATGAGAGCTGACATTATAAGACTGGTGGAAAAAATTATGTATATCTTCATGACCTTTGATTATGTAATAGTTTCCTAAATATATCTCACACACATATACACACAAGAAAAAAAAACTACAGATAAATTATTCCATATCTATGCTTCAAAGGACACCATCAGGAAAATGAAAAGATAATCTACAGAATATGAAAAATATATGCAAATCACACATCTGCTAGTGACATAAATCCAGAATACACAAAGAAATCTTAAACTTAAAACAAACAACTTTAAACAATAAAAACAAACAACTCAATGAATAAAATAGGAAAGAATTTCAGTAGATATTTTTTCAAGTAAGATATACCCATGGCAAAGAAGGACCTGAAAAGATGCTCAAAATCATTATTCATTATGGAAATGAAAATCAAAACCACAAGATATCACTTTCCACCTACTAAGGTGACTATACTTAAAAACTACAGACAATAGCAAGTATTGGCAAGGATGGGGGAAAACTGGAACCTTCATACATTGTTGGTGAGAATGAAAAAATGGTGCGACTACTTTGGAAAAGAGTTTGTCAGTTCCTCAAAAAGTTAAACACAGAGTTACCATGTGACTCAGCAATTCCCCTCCTAGGTATATACCCAAGAGAGATTTGTGCATGAATTTTGATAGCAGCATTTTTAAAATTAATTTATTTTTATTTTTTAAAACAGCAGAATGCATTTCAAGTCACAGTACACATATGGAGCACAATTTTTAATTTCTCTGGTTGTAAACAACATAGAGTCACACCATTCATGTCTTCAGACATGTTCCTAGGGTAGTGATGTTGACCTCATTCCACCATCTTTCCTACCCCTATGCTCAGCTCTTTCCCCTCCCTCCCCTTTGCCCTATCCAAAATTCCTCTATTTCTCCCATGCTTCCCATCCCCACCCCCATTATGGATCAGCTTCCACTAATCAGAGAGAACATTTGGCCTTTGGTTCCTTGGGATTGGCTTACAATAGCAGCATTCTTCATAGTAGTTAAAAAGTGGAAAAAACCCAAATGGTTTTTATGTTATGAATGGATAAACAAAATCTGGTATATCCATATGTTTTGAGAGCCACCAGCTATATTGGGGTTCCAGCACTAGAACAGCTAGCAATGCCACCCTAATGGAAAATGAAGGGGAGCTAGATGTGGGTGTTTACAGCATGCATTACAAGGGACACTTCTTTTTCTTGGAAGTTAGTCTAATGCCTAAGTGTCTGACCTATGACCAGGAGGTCCTATATGGGAAACTGTTCATACTGGGTGATGTCCTTGTGACTCTTGCTTGATCCATGTTCAGTTTATGCCTGCCTGACCATCAGTCTGGTGCTGGGAGCTCATCCTTTATTCTCCCTGGCGTCCCAGGGAAAATCCAGTCTGGGGCAGCTCCTAGTCCTTCAGATGGATGGCACAAATTCAGTACATCAGCACAATAGAAAACAAGTTCAGGGCTGGGGTTGTGGCTTAGTGGAAGAGCGCTTGCCTAGCCTGTGTAAGGCACTGGGTTCAATTCTCAGCACTGCATATAAATAAAATAAAGGTCCATTGACAACTAAAAAAGTAAAAAAGAAAAAGAAAACAAGTTCAAAGATGTTTACTTACAGTTCCTGGGCAGGAAAGTGTCATGAGTTGGGAGGGCAGTTCTGTCTATGGTCTTTTGTCAGGCAGAGAGAGAGGAAGAGAGAGAGAAAGACAGAGACAGAAAGGCAACCAGCAGTATATACAAGAGAATTAGGTGTGGTCATTTAATGTTTAAGGGCAAATGACCAAATGACCCATTTAAAGGAAGCAGTGGGAAAATGGGGAGTCCAATTCGCTAGGCAGGAGAGATGCCTGTAAGTTCCTTCTTTTCTTTCTTTCTTTCTTTTTTTTAAAGATACTAGATATTGAAGCCAGGACCTTGTGCATGCTATGCAAGTGTTCTATCCTGAGCAATGCCCCCATCCCTAGGTTCTTTTTTTTCTAAATAATCTTATTTTATTCATTCATTTATTTTTATGTGGTGCTGAGGATCAAACCCTGTGCCTCTCATGTGCTAGGCAAGCACTATACCACTGAACCCCAGCCCCAGCCCCTTAAATTCTTATTTGTGGTCACTGACTTGAGCCATTTGGGTATGGTGTAAAACTAGAGACTGTCAGGAGTGATTGAGCCCCACTCACTGGTATAAGAAAGTATTCTAAGTAGATGCTAAGGCCACATAAAGTTATAAGAATTCAGTAAACCACACAGTGAAATGTCATTGTGCTGTACAACAAAAGAAGTACTACAACACATCTGAACCATGAAAACACAGAAGTGAATAAACTCAGACACAATAGGCTATATACATCATGATTTCATGTATATATAATGTCCAGAATAGGCAAATCTATACAGACAGAAATTAGATTAGTAGTTGCCAGGAGCTAGGGAAGGGAGAACTGGAAGTGACTGCCAATAGGAAAGGGGTTTCTTGTTCAGATGAAAATGTTCTGAAATTAAACACTGGGAATAGTTATTGAGCTTTGTGAATATGCTAAAAACCACTGAATTGTATACTAAAAGGGCAGATTTTAGGGTATGTGTGTTATTTCTCAATTAAAAAAAGAATTCTTGCTAGGTGTGGTGGCAGATGCCTGCAGTCCTAGCAGCTCAGGTGGCTGAGGCAGGAAGATCACAAGTTCAAGCCAGCTTTGGCAACTTAGCAAGACTCTGTCTCAAAATAAAAAAAGGGCTGAGGTTGTAGCTCAGCAGTGGAGCACTTGCCTTGCACATATGAGGCACTGGGTTTCATCCTCAGCACCACATAAAAATAAATAAATAAAATAAAGGTATTGTGTCCATCTACAACTAAAAATATAAAACAATAAAAAAGGGTTGAGGATGTGGTCCAGCAATGAAGTGTGCCTGGGTTCAATCCCCAGTACAAAAAAAAAAAAA
>PVHX01022354.1:0-27868 GCA_004024805.1 Geosciurus inauris | reverse complement strand
CCAAGGAGTGCCAGCAGTGTGTCACCAAGGAGTGCCAGCAGTGTGTCACCCAAGGAGTGCCAGCAGTGTGTCACCAAGGCGTGCCAGCAGTGTGTCACCAAGGCATGCCAGCAGTGTAACAGTGGAAATTGCAAACAGCCCTGGGGACAGACACTGTGCACAGGTCTGCATCATCTGTACCACAATCTGCACAGACCACCAGGAGCCCAGAATCAGGGCATCGTCAGGAAGCTCCGTGGGACAGCACCTGTGGAGAAGCGTGACCCTCCCTCACAGAGCCTCCTGGCCACACTGCCCAGGTTCAGGATCTCAACCTGGTGAGAAGATCAGGCAAGCGGACGTGGCTTGCAAGGTGGCAAAGTTCTGCCATGGATGGTGGGTCCCTGGCAGCCATTGAAGTGCCTTGGAATCCCAAGCTGAGTGGTTTTCCAAGGAGCAGAATTTTCTTACAAGGACAGCGTGACCGGCCCTGGGCCTCCCGCCCATCTTGGCCATTCCTCTCCAGCATCGCACCTAGATCAGCCGTGTGATTCCAAACCCTCAGATTTCCTTCCTTCCGTTGCAGTATGAGCACCGTGGTCCTCTGCTCCTGCAGGCTCTGGCTGGGATGGTGGGTCGTCGCCTGCATCACTGCAGCAAGGGTCAGTGCTTGTCTGGAGAGCAGGCCACGTCCTACCTGGAGCACTGTGCTTCTCCCCACCATGCCAGGTGAGGGCAGCTCTCCCGAAGGTCTGTACACTTCCCTCCGAGGCCGTGGACGCTGGCTGTGAGGCCAGCATCGTAAGCCAAGAGTCAGTTGGGACACTGTCAGCGCCAGGCTACGGAGGCTGAGGCCAGTGTGCCTTGGGCTGTTCTCTGGGCAGCCCGTTTGTGGAGCTCCCCTGTGCACGTCCCTGGCGTGCTCTCTGGGCCTGTCTTGTTACCCATGAGCATGGTGTGGTGGTGGTCCAGTGACGCATTACGAGAGGAGGTGAACCTGAAGTGACCAGGGCTAAGCCCCAGGCAGTGGGCCTTCCCTCCTCCCCTGCTGCCCAAAGCTTGTGTCCACTGGATGAAGGCAGCGCCTGTGGCCTGGCCGGGGCCTGAGTCAGCTAGGAGGTTGCCCACACGGCTGTGAGCGCCTGTAGCAGCCAGTGCCCGTTCAGGTGACTGGCCTGCAGAGCCGTGCTGGGAGGACCTGGCCTAAGGAGAGAGGGGCCCCGCCTGCAGACGGCTCAGAGCCACGTCTCTGGAGTGGGGTCGGCTGCATTCCTGTTGCCTGATTACAGGGAACGCGCCTCTGCACATTAAACCACGCTGCAGAAACCCACACTGTCCCGGGCCAGCCACACGCAGCCGCTCAGAGTGCTGGGGCCGCGAAGCGGCTGGACCACCCGGGTTCAGCAGCTCCTGAGCCTCCCTGGGGGAAGGCGGCCGGTGCCCTGCTCCAGGGGAACGCTAGCCCTGGCGGCTCACTGTGCTCCCTAATTGCCCCTCTCAGCCCGGGGTCAGGGTCATTCCAATGGGAAAAAGCCAACACACCCGTTTTGGCCGGTGCTTCCCTCCCTCTCCTGGAACTTTCTTCTGTCTAGTAGGTAGAGACCTTGGGCAGGAGCCCCGCTTTATGCACTCGGGTCCTGGGTGGGGCTGGGCCCGGCCAGAGCCGCCAGATGCCACCAGAGCCAACGTGAGCCTGAAGCTAAGGCCAGACGGTTGTCTCTCCTCCCCTGAAAACCATAGGGCAAATAACTTCCTGTTTCCTCAACAAAATTGGCGTACCAAAACTGTCACTTGGACTTGATAACAAATAAACAGGCTGAAGAGACCTGGTCTCATTTCTCAGTGACGGTCGCGTGGCTGGGCCTCAGGGGCACACTCGCTGTGACCTGTGGGTCCTAAGTGAAGGCTTGTCCGAGGCTCTGTGAGAGGCAAGTGCTTGTGATGTGCGTGGCCTTTGTATCACAAGAAACCATTTCCAGGAAAGGAGGTCATTTATGTGTTTGTAAGATACACAGGGAAACCATGTCTCATCTGATAATTGTGTGGGACTCCGGGGGCAGATGGTGCCCTGGGCCTGGAGCTCACCATCCCCAAACCACAGGGAACCTCCTCCCTCAGAGTGGGGCTACTAGCATCCCTGAGAGCGGGGAGCCCTGCAGAGGAACCCCAGAGCTCTGGAGGGGTGACGCTGTGTGGGGTGAGGTGGCAAGGGAGGGTCAGGGCAGCCCCAGGGGCAGTGCAGTTTGAGCTGAGAAGGAAGAGCCTCAACCCGAGATTTCAGACACAATTTCAGTTTGAAGACAGCTGCACGGCAGCGACGGGGTAAGTGCTCCGCCAGTCAGCCTCGCAGCAGGGCTGCTCCACTGAGGAAAGCAAAGCCCAGGAGGAAGGCCCTGTCCTGGAAATCAAGGGCAGTGCTCACGTCGAGCCCGCTCGGCACTCCTTCACTTGGCTTTGCCGTCCTCCTGCTGGGTTGTCACAATGCATTTGTTCACATCACTGAACTTGAACCTGAAATATGAATCGTGAATTCTGACCTGGACATTCATCAGCCCGTATGGACGAGGGCTACTGCATGTGTCTGGGCTTCATTCTGACTTGTAGGTTTTGTTTGAAAATTAACCAAAGAGAGTAAATGTACTTCAGTGGGAGCAGCTCGGGGAGGCTTCAGAGGACGCATCCCCTTCTTCCGCTCCTGCTTGCGGGGCTTGCTGGGCACGCGCAGGCTGCCGCCAGTGGCCGCGCGCTGTGTATCTGAAAACTATTCACCACCACCACTTCAAAAACTTTTTGTCCTCGTTACAAAGTACATGAGATTTAAAAGATTTTGAACAAAAAAAGGCACCTCTTCTATTCAGAAATAAAATTAGAAAATTATAATTTTATGTCCTTAAATTATTTATGTGATTTTTTCTTCCATTATAAGACAAGACTATTTTAGATATTCACATCAGGATGCCTGCTGTTATCGTTTTGCTATAAGGAATGAATGCCAAATTTGTTATAAGGAGCTTTACATTTTTATGTGATCTGGTAAGAACTGTCACTGTGGTTTAGATATGAGGTGTCCCCCCAAAACTCATGTGTGACACAACACGAGGACATTCAGAGGTGAGATGACTGGGTTATGAGTGGTGTGACCTGACCAACGGCCTATGCCACTTGAGTAGATTAACCGGGTGGTAACATGGGCAGGTGAGGTGTGCCCGGAAGAGGAAGGTCACTGGGGAGTGCCTTAGGGCTCTCCTCTGTCCCTGGTGAGCAGAGCCCCCTGCCTCCGGGGTCCCTGTCCTGAGCTGCTCTCCTCCCACACCCTTCCCCCAGGATGCTCTGCTCACCTCTGGCCCAGAGCAGCCGAGTCAGTTATCTATGGACTGAACCTTTGAAACTGAACCCCAAATACACTTGCTCTTCTAAAATTGTCCTTGTCAGGCCTTTTGGTCACGGTGGTGGAAAAGCTGACTACAACTGCAGCCCTTGTGTCTTGGTGGCACTGAGGACAGCGGTGGTGAGGAACCACCCAGGCAGCAAAGCTCTGAGAGAAAGCCTGCCTCTGTCCATGAAGAGGGCCCGGGGAGGCTGGGAGTGTGGGGAGGGGCGTTTCCACTTCTTTCTCTTCGTGATCATTTTGTCCCCTGTCCTGTTCTTGTGGTGGCTCAAGTCCAGGGTCTCACTGCCACAGTGACAAGTGGACCCTGCAGCCTGGCTGCAGCGCAGGAGCCCAGGAGCTTGGGAGGAAGCCATCGGGGCCTCTGAGCCGGGGGAAGATAGTGAGAAGGGACGCACCCATGTGGGGGCACAAACTGACGCAGATCCTTGGGACGCTGCAGAAAAGACCTCAAGCACCATCATAAAGTACCCAGCTCTGAGCACTGAACCATGACGCACACCAGGGCCCGAGTCCTGACGAGCCCCGAGAGGCCCACGCCTGGCACAGTGTCAAATGGCACAGTGAACTTGTAAGGAAGTGCAAGTAAAGATGAGCCAGTTTTTACCTAATTTGGTTAATTTCCCACTCAAATAACAACAAGGCTTGGGGGTGCACCTCAGTGGGAGCCACTTGCTTAGCAGGCATGAGATCCCAGATTTAACATCCAGCTCACTACAGCAAGACAAGGAAATAACAAACAAGCAAAAATAACGAAACAATGTTTAATAGAAGATATTAATAGAATTTCAAAAGATTTAATAGAATTTCATAAAATAATATAACAAATGTCCAGAATAGAACCCAAAATTTGACTAGCAAAGAACTAGGAAATTGTGCCCAATACGCAGAGGCAGAGACAATCAACAGAGGCCAGTCTCAAGGCAACCCAGACGGTGGGATCCCTGGACAAAGGCTGTAAGACAATCGTCACGACCATGTTCCCAGAGAGCAAGACCAAGCCTCTTGAAATAAGTGGAAAGAGAAGCTGTCGGAAGGAATGAGGAAGGAGAACCCAGGGGAAACCCAGCACGGAACCATGTACTAGCTGAACTGGAGATCCCCTGGGCAGGCTCATTGGTGGAATGGCAGTGACTGAGGGAGAAGGCAAGACCCGAAGAACCACGAGAATTACCTGGGCTGAGTGAGAGAAAGAAAACACAACTGAGAAACTGGAGAGAGCCCTAGAATCCCACGGCACAACATCAAGAGGTCTCATTTCCGGACTGTGAGGCTTGGAGAAAAATTATTTGAAGAAATAATGACTATGGGCTGGGTCGTGGCTCAGCGGAGGAGCACGTGCCTCGCATGTGTGAGGCACTGGGTTCGATCCTCAGCACCACATAAAATAAATATACTGTGTTCATCTACAACTAAAACTATATATATATTTTTAAAAAAGAAAGAATGACTAAATCCTTCCCAAATATGATGGAACACAAAACTTTACAGATTCAAAAAGTTCATTTCTCCACAAGCAGGATAAACTCAAAGAAAACCATGCCCAGACATACCATGGCGAAAATGAAAACTAAACATAAAGAAATAACTTGTAAAGGCGAGAAAAATTAAAGCTTTTTGTGAGGCTCAGATATTCTCATTTTTAAAAATCCGTTGGTTACTATTCCTTCTTGCACAAGACATTTACATCAACAGAGTGGAGGAGAGGGTGACCTGGTGCTGGACGAGGAAGTATAGGACATGAAGGAAAACTGAAATTAGTGGTTGGTCATCTAAATATTTGGAACCTCAAACATGTATTTGGTTTGACTTGGGGACAAATAAATGACTCGATTGCTTCTTTTTTTTATCTCCTGTGGCTCGTCATCTGTGGTGATGAGAACAGTGAAAGCACTGCGTGTGGGGACAGGCTGGAGGCAGGTGTCTGAGGAGCTCGCCTGCCCTCCTGCCGGCCTGATTCGAGTTCTGAAGCATGTGTTTTATTGGGAAATAACAGCATTTCTCAACTAAGATTTCCCCTTGGCATCCGGTATGCAACTGAGACTTAATCTTCAACCAACCTGGAAGCTTTGTTCTAACCCTAGGGACTTGGGTGGTGCGTTCATCCCAAGCCCCAGGAGATTTCCCAGTCATCCTCTAGGGAGAGCTTTATCTCATGTCACAAATGGTGACTGTGAACTTCCAAGTGACCCAGAAGTGTGGCCAAGGCACCTCTGAAGTCCCTGAAGGAGGCTGTGAGGAACATCTCTGTGCCTCTTTGAAACTCTCACTTCCAATTCCTAACCGTCACCAGCACAGGGGACAGCACAGGGGACAGCATCAGCAGATGCAGTTCAGTGAGGAACCGTTAGGAGAGACTCTAGTTGTTGGCCTGTGGTGGAACCCAGCTTGACGTGTCCTCCATTTGCAATGGACCCCATCTAAAGTCCTGGAGTCGAGTTCCACCCCATACCTCCTCCCTGGGACCTGCACGTCCGGCCCCGGCCACTGTGAAGGGAACCAGGAAGCCTGCCCTCATCTGGAGAAGTCAGGACCAGCTGATTTGTGATCTCCAGGTCAAGAAGAGAAAGCAAGCCACGTTCATTATCCCAGTGCCGTAGCTCACACCCGCACATCGCCCGAGGACTCTGCGTCCCTCTGGTGGCAGCATCTGCCTGTGTCCTCACCTTTTTTTCTACTGTTTCCTAAAGGCATTTAGAATAAGGGACTGGAAGTGGGAACATCAAAAATGTTTAAGTGCATTTCACTCTCAGGGCCCATCGAGAACATCTGGACGAGGACTTCGTGGCTCCCTGAGCACCAGTTGGAAGGCTAAGCATCCGTTTCTCTTCGGGGAGGCAGGGGCGGATCTGGTCTGGTTGTGCCTGACCCTCTCCCTGCCATGGAGGAGGGACGGCCCCATCCCCGCTGGCCTTCTGCAACATGCTACTGGACGCGAGCAGAGTGTCGTGGAGAGGCTGGTGCCCAGTCCTGTGATGTGGAAACTGGGCTTGCTGCCCGGTACTCAGGGAAGCCGGCAGCCTTGCCCTCTTCCTTCTCCACAGCCCAGAGCAGCCACACAGCCACACGTGAGGGGGTGCGTCACAGAGGGGACACGGGGACGCGAGAGCACCGTCCTCTGCGGGAGGGCTGCAGCCCACATTCCCAATGCGCCAGTCCTGTTTGCCTTTTATCCACCTTTAGGAAGCGGAAGTCACCAGCGCCTTGGACCCTTCCTCAAGCTACATGAGCCCAGGCTGCACTTTTACAACATCAACATCCCAGGTTTCAAAACCCTACAATAGTCTGCGGCAAAATTTACCTGTGGCATTTGGACAGACGCTGAATATGATCTTGGTAGCAGTGTGTTATGAAAGAAATCAGAAGATGTGCATCCTCGTGGGCATAGACAGGTAGGGGAACCTGTATGTTTTCAGTTCCCGTATACAATACTGACTTTTGAGCATTTTGTATCATGGCTAAATGGTGCTCCTGGTCGGGAAAATGGAGAAGACCACGGAGAAAGCGGAGGGTGCAACAATGATGTTATTCATGAATTTGGAGCAGTGTGCCAACAATAATTTTCTCTGAATCTTTTCAGACTGTAATAACCTTGTGCTTTGAATGTCCTTTGGATGTTTCTTCCAGGCTAAAGTACCAAGAGGCACAGCAGACCGTTCCTCTGCCAGGAGAACGTCTGGGTGGGAGTGGGAGGCCATCGGCGGGCCCCAGCCTGAGAGAAGCCGTAGCTGCAGGCCACTGGGCAGCCAGAGGTACGAGTCCTTCCCTGAACCTGCTTCTGTGAGCTCGGTGACGAAGGCCCCTTGTCACTCGGGTCTGAGCCTCTCTTCTACTTCCTCTCAGCCAGTGGCCTTCACTGGAGCTGTGAGACACACCAGCTCAAGAAAGAGCACAAGGTGGCTCATTTTTCAAACCTGGAATCAGGGCGTAGGCCCTGCACACTGTGACGGAAACAGCTCTGAAAACCCAAGCTCTCCGTGTGCAGGAATTGGCATCCTGAACTTGAACGGTCCACCCAGGAGTGGAGCTCCGCGTGGGGGACAGGTCACAAAGGTCCAGGAGGGAGCAGGAGGCCTGGGCCCGATGGCAGGTCTCCCAGATGGAGGAGGACGTGGCACACAAGCAGGCCCCGACGGTGCCCACCCTGAGCAGCGCCTGCCGTCCAGCCCTGGCCCCATCCAGCCCTCCACCCTGACCCTTCACCGAGCTGAGCTGTGGATTCAAGGAGGAGTGAGAGGAACTGTCTGGGTCAGGCAGTGGAGGGGCCTGTCCTTCTCAGCCCAGGTGAAGCTGCAGCAGGAAGCCAGCCTCACAATGACACCCTTGAGCCCTGGCACAGGGGCGTGGGTGCAGAGGCCCTGGGAGGACCCACTGCCCGGCCCCTGCTCTGCTCTGAACGTCTGTGCGCCCCACATTCACCTGTGGGAGTGCTCACTCCAGGCGGCAGTACTGGAAGGAAGGCCTTGAGGAGGGGACAGGGTCCCAGCAGCACAGGATTAGTGCCACGTAAGGACCGTCACCAAGGAGGTCAGAGTGAGAAGCTGCCGTCTGTGGACCCACAGGCCCTTCCTGGGCCTGCCGGCAGTGTGACACTGGTGACCCAGCCTCTGCTGCACACACGTGTGTGCGTGTATGTGTGCATGGCGTGCACGTAGGGGAGGGACAGCCCAGGCGCCGTCAGAAGCAGGAGCAAAGGCCTCAGAGCCAAGTAAGCAGAGTGTGATGGCAGCCTGGCCGCCGGGGCCACTGGTGGGAGGGGAGGCACAAGGAGCCACCAACTGTCCCCGATGGAGTCCAGGTTCGGCTTAGGCTGTGGGAAGAACTGGCTGAACTTTTAAAGTGACGGGGTGATCCGCTCCCTGGTGGCCCTGAGGGGCTGGGCACAGGTGCATGAGGAAGCTGGGGACCTTGCGAGCTGCTGCCTTGGACCTGCCGGGAAGCTGCTGCCTGGGGGGTGGGGAGTTGGAGGAGGGGGCTGGTCATGTATCTTGGAGGCCAAGCCAACAGATCGCGCTGACTAAGTGTCATGACGCTTGAGGAGGAAGGCACTGACAGACCAGCCTCGTGCCTTGAGCAGCCAAGGACAGCGTGCTGCCAACTGCTGGTGTGGGGAGGCGAGGCAGGCAGGGGGCCAGTCTCCAGAGCAAACGTCACCTTTGTGTCACTCACTGGACATCCAAGGACACCACAGGAGCAGAAGGTGGGTTGAGAGCACAGCAGTCAGGTGAAATTCAAAGCCTGAGCTGGCTCAAGTCCCTGGAAGGGCAAGTGAAGAGAAGACCAGTGGCCAGAGTGGCTCCCAAGTCTGGACCCAGCAGGAAGGAAATGGAAGTGCAGGTCACAGTCAAGACTCCGGGGCGGGGTGGCTCCACCGTGCACATCCCACAGAGGAGCTGAGTGAGAGGATGGAGAGAGCTGAAGCTGGCCACCTTGACAAGCCCTCCTCCAACGGCACGCAGACCACAGCATGGGTGAACACTGAGCAAGGACCTGCGTCACTAGGTGAGTAGAGTGAATAAAGGGGTCGAGGCACGGCATTTGCTCACATATCACATGAGGTTTGAGAGTGTGCAGCTGGCCCAGCTTCCACCAGCCTGTCTATGGACAGCCGTCCTGTTCCCTGAAGTCAGGGATGCATCTGGGCCTCGCTCTCATTGGAGGCTCAGCCTGGAGTCGACCTGGTTGAGCACCACAGTGTGCTCAATACACCAAGCACAGCGCTTTATAGGACCGTAGCACCACGAGGTCCCCAATCATGGATGTGCTGGGCACCTCCGCTCCTGACCAGTCCTGATCCAATATAAAATGAAAACGTCTACTCCATCAGGAGATGCTGATGGCAGCCCGAGGTAAGTCAACTTGCTAGAAGGGTGCGTTTAATTGATTATAATTCTCCTTGTCTTTTTAATTTTATGAAAATAAAAGCTGAACTTTAAGGCTGCCCTAAGGTAGAATGGATGACTTAGCAAGTTTTGCAATTCCAGGAAAATGTGTATGGTGCCACTGGTCACAGGACAGCGCCTTCCGATGCTGTCTTCCTTAACAACAAAAGGGCCTCAGCAAGCGTCAGCACAGCGTAAGAGTTGAAGATCCCCAGTGTCTGCTTGGGAAGGTTGGCAAGGTGATCCTGTTTCCCTCCGTCCCTTCTCTTCTCTTCCAGGGGAGTGCAAGCCAGCCTCGGGAAGGCCGTCGGGAGGGCCTGTGCAGGCTGCAGCCATGGCCGCCTGCGTTTTCCAGGCTGAGTCAGCCTCGTGGGTGTGGCCCCGAGGAGGCTCTCAACCAGGGTTGGATAACACAGACTCCTTTCTCTGCTCTTCTCCTCCTACTGCTTTTCTAGCTGCCTATTTGGATTTGTGTGGCAAGTTTATACTTCAGGTAGCCTCAGGAGTAGTAAGGCCTGGGGCTTCCATTCCCAGGCCCATGGTGACGGAAAAAAATGAGGCCCGGGAGACCAGAGGAGGGGACTTCCAGCCATATGTGGCCCCAGCATGCAGGATCCGGAGGGAAATGAATGAACAGAAGCCCTGGCATGCTGTCCACAGGGACAGGGGAGGTCACTGGCATGGGCGGATGACTGAGCTGAGTCCCTGCAGGAAGCTAGTCAGCAACTGGGAACTCTAAGGAGCAGAGCATGGTTGGCCACAAGGCCAAGGGCATTGGTTGGAAAGCACGGTCCCATCCTTCAGGACAAGGCTAAGCGCTGTGTTCCAGGCCCCCAAGGGACTGCGCCCAGGAGTGGTCAGAGGAGCTGCTGAAGCACGTGGGCGCAGTTCCACGAGTCTGCAACGAGATCGCTTCACCTCACCTGCTAGCTCCTGGTGGCTGTGGACGTGCCCTTGTGGAGGTGGGAGAAACTCAAGGATCACTGGGGCTCCACGGTCCCATGACAGATAGTAGAAATTACACTTTGGAGTGTGGACAAAGGCTAGAGGAGATGCTGACATTCATGATGCGGAAGCCTGTATCTGCAGGTGTGCTCCTGAAAGGCAAGTGTCCTACCCTTACCAGGCAGCCAGGGCCAAGCCACAGGCTCTGCCTCTCACTCCTGTGTGGTCGTGGCACACAAGGAACACTTGTCTCCAGTAAGATGTCATTCTTCCTGTAATGTCCCACATAGCAAATAATGCCTGAATTTCTAAAAATGAAACCATGAATCACTGGACAATGATTTTTTCCTACAAAATAAGCTTCCCAAATTGCTCTGAAAAAAACCTGGACTTTGTCCTCCTTTTCCGAAAGTTCCCATATTGCTTGCCTGGTGTTTGTCTACTACTTTCCCACTGCTGACCCCGTGATATTTCTGCTTCAGTGCAGGCAGAAAGGTCCTGTCAATTTAGGTATTATACTCTAGTTTATGATTTTGCTAAGATAAAACTTATATCTAGTAAAAGGCAGAGATTGTGGCTACTCCAGGAACTAATGCACCGTGAAACCCCCACCGCATACCAACATGGGATCTGTCCATCACCCCAGAAACCCTCTCGCCCACGTTCAAGCTGACCTGCCTCCCCATCCACAGCTACCCCAAAGGTGAGCGTGCCTGAACTCCCCACAGGTGAAAGTAGGCGGGCCAGGCTCTCCTGAGTCTGGATTCTCCCTCAGGTCAGCGTGGACAGACGCGTTGGGTGGTCACAAGGACCTGTTCTTACTGCTGGATCATGAGACTTCGTAGGAAGGCACCTGTCTGCTCACTGTCTGGGAAGTTTCCAGTCTTCTTCAATCACAGGTAACATTTCACACACATTCTGGGCCTGGACATTTTTATTTCATTTGGGTGAAAGCATGATAGCCTCGCCGCCAGTTCAGCACAGCAGCTGGACAACATGACGCTCCCTGCAGTGTGGGCAAAAGCTGGTTGTGCCACGCCCTGGCCAGTCTTGTTCATTTAGCCATTCCAAGGGGGTGACATGGTGTCTCCCCACTGCTTTCACTGGCATTTTGTGATGATTAATAATGTTGAACACCTTTTCCTGTGTTTGTTGGCAATTTGTATATCTTTCTTTGCAATGTGTCAAAATCTTTTGCCCACTTTTAATGGGTTGTTTTCTTTCTATTATTTATTTGTGGAAGCTCATTACATGTTCTGAATATGAGACCTTTGTCAGATGTAAGCTTTGGAAACATGTTCCTGGTCCGTGGCTTGCCTTTCCATTTTCTTAACTGTGTTATTTACTGAGCTGAAGCGTTTCATTTTGGAGATGTTGGGTCTGTCAACTTCCCTTTCATGTGTAGTGCTTGTTGTTTTTGTTCTAAGACATCTTTTTGCCAGTGCTAAGGATGAAAACACATTTCTCTGTTTTCTTCTGGAAACTTTATAGCTTTTATGATTCATCTTTAATTCATGTTCTTCGGGTTGTAAGGTAATGGCTGAGGTTAAATTTTTTCCATATGTTTGTCCAGATGTGCAAACACAACTTGCTGAAAAGATTTTCTCTTTTCTTTGAACATATTGATGGCCATTGTCTCAAACACACAGCTTCATACTAAGTCATGAAATGCCTAGTACAACTTTTCTAACTTTGTTCTATTTTTCAAGATTTTCTTTGCCTATTTTAAGTCCTTTGAATTTCTATCCAAATACATTTGAAAATCAATTCATCAATTCCTATAAAAAGACTAACGATCTGACTGGGCTTATGTTGAGTTTGTAGGTCAGTTTGTAGGTCACTGGTCAGTACTTAGCAATATTGAGTGGTAAAATCCATGAATATGGTATATCTGTCCATTTACTTAATTTTCTTCTAATTTATTTCAGCACATTTAAAAATTCTCAGTTTTGAAGTATTTCCATGTACTTTATTAGGTGTATGTCAAAGTATTTTGTGTTTTCTGTTATTTTAATTGTAATTAATTTATTTTAAATGTTGGATGATATTGTAAATGGAAGCAATTTTATTTTATATTTTAATATATTCACTGATAATTTGTAAAAACAGACATAGTTGTATATAACCAATTCAGGAGTTGTTTTATTCTACTAACTGATTTGTAGAGTCCTAGTATTTTCTACAAATACAATGTAAAGCTTGTTTATTTATTTCCTTAAATAAAAATTTCTCTTTTCTAACTTCTGTGCTTATATTTCTTTTCATTACCTTACTTTGAAACAGTTTTGAAAATAATTTTGAATAAAAATGATGATAGAGGATATTGCTATCTTCTTAGTATTGGGGGGAAGGCATTCTCCATTCCTTATTAAGTGTGGTAGTATATGTAATATATCCATCAGAAAGATACATGATAATGGCCATGCATTTTCTGTTGATTTTTTTATATCAGATTGAATCATTCTTTTGTATTTCAAGTTTGTATTTGCCGAGAATTTTCTAAATTATGTACATATATTGAAATTTGTTAAGTGCTTTTTTGGCACATAAACATGTTTAAATTTTACTTCTTTAATTGGTTACCGTGGTACACCACACTGTTAGGTGATACTTGTATGCGTGACATGGAGTCTACTTAGTCATGATGTATTATCCGTTTTGGATACTATTAGACTTAATTGCTCGATTGCTTGTTAGAAATTTTTACATTTATGGCCCTGAGCAAGAATGGTCTGGAGTTTTCTTTTTCTTTTCTTTTCTTTTTAATGTCTGCCTAATTTTGATCTCAAGGAATTGATAACTCATAAAACAAGTTGGGAAGGGTTCTCTCCTTCGGGGCTGCAGCCCCGAGACAGGCTTCAACGCCAGACACTACACTGCCTCCAGGCTAGGCAGAGCGGCCATGTCAGATTTACCCTTCCACCTGAAATAAACAAGGTATCCAGACAGACAACATACAGAAGAATGGTTTTCGAGATACTGGATCATGGACGATGAAAGGCAGTGGTTGACGGGGAATGGACAGCAGGTAAAATTGTGCCATGGCCGCTTTGGCTCACTGCCTTGAGAGTTTGCAAACTGGAGCACAGGGAGGAAAACCAGGCAGAAGCCGAGAGATCTCTGAGTTTCTGGGATGGTGTTGAGAACTTGGTGAGAGCAGGGCAACTGAAGTTCACAGGACTCAGGTTGAGAGCCAGCCTTTCAGTAAGGAGGACCTGGAGCTTTGGAGAGATCCCACAGGTATTCTGCAGAGTGCTAATTAGTGCATGTGTGGAGGTTTGGGGGGCGGATCATTCAAAAAGATCAGAGGTAACAGTGCCTGCCACTCACACATGCCTAGAAATGATGCCCGTCCCAGACATACTGGAAAATCATAATTCATGGGTCATTGGTTGGAACAGTCAGGAAAGTTTTCCTTCAATAACAGGAAATAATCATACTAGAATGAACACTGTTCTGGCATCAATGAATTATAAAAGCAAGTCCTGAAATGAACAAACTGATTGCAAGTAAACAAACTGAAATGCAGAACAAAGCTTAAGATTATCCTTAAGAATAAAAAAAATTATCCAGCTCTTAATAAGGAAAAGTATATAATGTCTGGCATCCACTGACAATTACCAAAACTGTGGTATAATCAGTCAATTAAATCTGATCCAGAATGGTAAGTAATAGAAGGTAGCGTCAGCAGAAAAGCACATTAAACCAGTTATAACAGAATTCAAGTGCGTGCGGCCACAAGAAGAGACGTGAGAGAATGAAAGAGACAAAAGTCAAACTCTAGGAGTCGCCAGCACCAAGTCTCAGGTAAAAAATTCCCTAGATGAAATCAATGGAAGACTGGATAAGAGACCTAAAATCAATGACCTTAAAGAGTGAGATGGGGATACCACTCAAAAGAAACCACAGAGAAGAAAAGAGTGGCTTAAAATAAATAAAAATGAGAGGCAGATAAGTAACCTGAGTAACGATTTCCAGTGTCCTAATATACACACAGCTGGGGGCAGGAAAGGAAAGGGAAGAGAAGCCAGGATGGATCACTGCGGCAGGAAAGTCCAATCCAACAACAGCTTGACCCCACAGATTGAAGGCCTTCAACAAATCCCGAGCACAGGAAACGTGAAGAAAGCAACGCTGTGGCTCAGCAAAGCAGCTTCCCCAAAGGCCATGAGAGAGAGGAAGGCCTGACGCCAGCCCCCGGGAGAGCCTTCCCGCGGGCGGAGGAAACCAGGAGGAGCAGCCACCGACCTGGGAGGCAGGGCCTCCCTCCAGAGAGTTGCCCTAAAGAAAAGCAGTCGAGTAGGGCAGAAGGTGTCACAGGAGACGTCTTCAGAACGGGACATTAACCAAGAGCTTACCGGAACCCAGCAATGTTCTATTCAAGAAATGGGCAAATCTCAGGAAAGGGATGAGTTCCCTAAGGATCTAGTGGCTTTAACTGGATCCTCCATCCTTGGCGCAGTTGTTGCCTAGAAAAATAAAACGTCCAGCGGGAGCTCTTTCCAGACGTGTTCCTAAGCAGCTTTCGTCATCTGCACTATCTGGCAGCTCCTTGGATGGTTCACGTAAGTGCTCGCATTCAGGGGGCTTCACTTGGAATTCGCCCAGGGCTTCTGCCTTGGAAGCATTAGTCGAACACGTCCAGAAGACTGTTTAAATGTCGCAGCTGTGACAGTGGGTGAGAGTGAGGCAGATGAACAGCTTACAAGAAAAGCTGGAGGAGGAGAGCACAGAGGCTCTGAAAAGCTTTGCCATGTTCCTGAGAATCAAAAGGAGGCCATGCAGAAGTATAAAGCTCTGCACTTGCTGAAGAATGACCTGAGTTAGGCCTAAGGTCCTGTCACTCCTGGCTGATTGTGTCTTTTCCTGAATAGGAAGTGAAGGCTAAGGCAGGTTTGTGAATTGCCTGGTGAGAGTTGAACACATCATCCAACATGACACAGGGATCTTGGCAGAGACTAAAATAACTGTTGTTTCTAAGTATATAAATAAAATTCTGTCCACTAGATAACGATGGAGAGACTTTAATGGTATACAAGGTAAATAATACAAAGAAATGAACTAGACAAACAACTATAAAAGGCATCAACTACGAGTTCCAACAGGACGGGGGAGAGCTTGGTGCTCACAGCTCTCACATCCTGTCACTCAACATAACCAGGGTTAAAAAAATGAGACATGTTGAAACTAAAATGCATGAGGATGCAGAAAAAGCAAAATGAAGCAACACAGTCCACACAAACCACTCTGGGGGAAATCCAGACTTTGAACTTAGAAGACCTCTTTAAATCAGCTATTAAAATATATGCAAATTGTTAGAGAGAACACATCTAAGGAACTAAAATGAAGTATGAGAACAAAGTTTCACAACATAGAGCATGTCTGGAAAGAGAGAGGAATTTCAGAAAAAAAAAATAGAAATTCCAGAGTTGAAAAAAATAATTAAAATTAAAACTTCACTAGGATGACTCAACAGCATATTGAAGCAGTTAGAGCAAAGAATCAGCAACCCTGAAGATATAGCAAATGAAATCATTCAGCCTGAGAATCAGAAGAAAAAGAATGAAGAAAAGTGAGTATGGTGCTTTAGACCAGCAGGGAGGGGTCAAGTACCAACTCAGACAAGATAGGAGTTCCAGAAGAGAAAGCCAGAGAAGAGCAGTGTAAATACTGGAAGATGAACGGATGGGGAAACTCCAAATAGTGAGTCTGTATATCCAAAAAGCTAAACAAACTCCATCAAAAAGAAGAAAGATTCCAAAAATTTAACTTTACAATCCACCTTGAGAAATTAAAAAAGACTAAATTAAACTTAAATCAAGCAACTCTGTGGGAATGAAGAAGAGTAGAATAGACCCAAATTATCAAAACAGACCCAACTAGAAATAGGAAATATGAATAGATCCATAAAAATAGAGCAATTGATTTAGTGATCAAAACCCTTCTCATAGAGAAAAACCCAGAATCATTTGCTTCAGTACTAACATCTACCAAACATTTCAGAAGAATTAACATTGATTTTCTATGAATTCTCTGAAAGACGGAAGTGATACTATTCTTTGAGATTTGTAAAATCTAGATCCCAAGTGAGAAAAATGTATCACAAGAAAATGAAATTAAAGTCCAATAGCTATTATGAATATGAAATTCTCAACAAAGTACTTTTAAAATAAGTCTAGGATTTCACAGAAAGGAATCAGATACCATGACCAAATGGGATTTATCACAGGAATACAAGGTTGGTTCAACATCTGGCAATTCAAATAATGTATCATATTAATAGAATAGAAGACCAAAATCACATAAATATTTAAACAGGAAAGCAGGAAAGCACTTGACAAAATGTCATCGGCTTTGTGATAAAAGGCTCAACAAGAGAGGCATAGGAGTCCCTCATCTTGATCCTGGTCACCTGTGAAAAACCCACAGCTTATTTACTTGGTGTTAAAAGACCAGGTCCCTCCCCTAAGAGTGAGTACAAGATGTCCCCTCCTGCCACCTGGACCCAGAATTGTAGCAGAGATTGTGACCACAACAGTCATGAAGGGAAAGAATGGAGACACTGAGAACAGAGAGGATGAAGGGAACCATCGCCACATGCCAACCACACGAGCCTGGCTGTGTGAAAGCCTGAAGGACACACACACATATGGAGGTGACAAGTAAGTTAAGCAAGGTTCCACTGTGCCACAGCACTGGTACATACTAGCAACGAAAATAGCAGATGAGATGAAGGAAGCCATTACATTTATAACGGCATTAAAAAATGAAATACGAGCAATAAATTTAACCAAAGCAACATAAGCCCTATACATTGAATCCTATGAAATGTCTTTTGAAAAAAATAAGACTTAATAAATAGGAAGACAGCCCATGTTCATGGATTGGAAAATTTAATATTGTTAGCCTGAGAACACTCCCTAAATTACTCTGTGGGTTCAGTGGAATACCCACCAAAAGTCCAAATGCTTTTTTTTTTAAAGAAATCAACAAGTGTATTCTAACTGAAGTTAAACAAGACCCAGATTATCCAAGACAATATTTCAAGAAGAACAAACCTGGAATTCTTACTGTAAATCCAGAGAGTCTGGAAGTGCTACAGACAAAGGCAGCACTCAAAGTTCTGGAGTCAGGAATCCCCAGACAGATGCCCACAGCTATGAGCCGCTGTGAAGACCTTCCAGTGATGAAAACCAGCCCTTTGCACTATTGTGCTGGGAGAATTGTGTACTTATCTGCTGAAATTCGAGTCGAGCCCTTCCTCAAAGCATTTAGGAAGCTAACTCAAAACTGATCAATATCCCACATGGAAGAGCTTCAACTATAAAGCTTTGGAAGAAAATATGAGGTATATATTCTTGTCTTTGCAGGGTGAGAACACAGTGAAGCAACTATTTTAAATTGTTGAAAATAGTCATTTTCTTGATATGCAGGTCTGTGTCAAGAAAAACATCTTTCAAAGCAAAACCAAAATAAAAGTGACATTTGTAGCCACATGAAGGGAAAGAAATAGCCCCAGGGAAGCCGCTCACGCATCACAAGCAATGCTCAACTCGTTTTGCTCAGCTCAAGGTTTTGTTACCTCCGTGGAGACGACTGGTTCTGTTTACAGGATCCATGGGCACCAGAGACGGAAGGTGCACTTACATGCTGGCATTTACCTGTATTGTGTGTCTTTGGAAGATAACTCACTGTTCAAACCAGTGAATCTGCATTGTGGATTTTTTTTAACCTGAGCAGTAGTGAAATGAATGAAAGCATGAAATCAAGGTTTGGATGGTGAATTTGGGTACAGCGGGTCAGACAGGCGGGCAGTCCAGGGCAGGGACGGGAGCTATTGGGTTGTGGATGGAAGAGGTATGGCTGTGGGTACTGGGCATCAAGGGCTGGGTAGCCACCCAAATCTGCAAGCGGCAAGAGACCTTTTAACCTAGGAAAGCATGGCCCTTGATGTTGATGACATTGAGGACTGGATCCGTAGGAGAGACGATGATACATAGGACACAGTTGCCGGTGACTGCAGGGTCCCTGGGAGTGTGGAGCTCAGTGATCTCAGGGGAGCACACCAGGCAGAGCCAGGCCGTGCTTTCGAAGCCTCTTGCTGCTGCAGTAGAAGAGGCCACATCCATACCAGGCTCCTTCCAAAGAGGTTGGGAGAAGGCTGTGACGGCACACCCTTAGCTGAGGAAGCGTTTTCAGGTTGAGCTGCGGCTCTCGGGCGATAACACCGTCAACACGAGGAGGGACGAGGCAGCAGAGACGCAGAGCAGCAGTGGGCAGTAGAGGGGAGACCTGCCCTGCTCTCCCCCTCACTGTTCCCGGAGTCTGCAGGCTCCAAGGTGAGTGAATCTGAATCCTCAGGCCCGGCAGCCTGGCCTGAGAAAAGATCCTGTCTCCAGGGCAAAGGGAGGAAGGTTTTGTTACCCGGTTTTACACTTTGCTAGGACGTGGAAGGTTAAGGCCACGGGCAGGCAGTGGGATTGAGCCCTCCGCTGTGCTGGGTGCCCTGCCCAGCCTGCGTGGAGAGGAGGCACATCCGGGAATGGCAGCCTGTCATGGGACACCACTGCCAGGTCAGTGGTCAGCAGCCTCCTCCAGGAAACTTATTTGGAAATAAGTGACATGTCAGAGAGATGTGTCAGGCAGCATTCCTTGGGAACAAGGAGGGAAGGTGGAGCCCACTTCCCTTCTCGCTCCCCGCAGGAACCTGCGGAATGGCCACTGTCCGGGGAGCAGGGCTCCTTTGCAGAGCGGCACAGCGGGAGGTGGCAGCAGCCCAGGGACTTGTGTGTCCCTAGGCCTTAGGCCCTGTGGTCTCTGGTGACTCACATGGCTTGGTCCCTTTTCAGAAAAGTAGTGGGAACAGTGGGCAGAGACCCGCCCCGGGGCGAGCCAGGCTGAACCCCACACTGGGAGAGCGGTGGTGCCCTCTCTGGACCCGGAGCCATGGAGTGGGGCCAAGACGCAGCACAGAGGGCGCCTGGAGGGAGGGCAGCCTGGCTGTGTCCGTGCGGCTGGCCCGCAGCTTCTCCGCACGGCTTCACCTTTTTACCTCTCTAATACTCACCAAATGCTCCTTGAGTTCATGTGGTTCCTGAGAACTTTTGATATTTTGTGTGTTTACACTTTAAAACAATTTAATATAGTTTAATATTTAGTTTGAATAAACTATCCACAAAGGAGTACTTCATCCAAGAAAATAGTTTAATATACAACATCTTTTACACGCGATTCCCTCGCCCTTTCCTACAGCTGGATGCATGGATATCCAACATTAAGAGGAAAATGTTTTATTCTTTTGGATTTGAATGTACTTAAGACCATGTGGCCTCCACGGTGAAAACCAAACTCAGGTCCTTGTGTTACTGCAGTCGGGGGCGGTGGGTGGGGAGCAGCGACTTCTGCGATGTCAAGCAGACCCAGTAACAGTTCTGATGAGCCGGTGGTAAGTGTGTTGGAAACACATGGATCACATTTTCTGTGTGGCTCAGGGGCTCCCTGCTGGGGAAGATGCTCTGCCTGGGTCTGAGCACCAGATGCCTGAAGAGGTATTTGGAAATATTTAATGAAATGTGATAGGGCCTAGGTCAACCTGACTGAAATAGGAATCCCTCTCTGGAAGTGCTTGTGTAATGCTGTGGGAAGCTCACAGTTGTCTAAGAGTGGAAAGTAAATATCTACAAGAAAAGGAGAAAACTTAGAACCCAACGTGCAGGAGAATAAACCAATGCTGCATGGGGGGGGGGGGATAAGCGAGCTTTATTCCCCGCTGTCCTAACTAAGATGAAGCTGCCTGATCCATGTCAGAGGTGAGACCAGGTTGAAATCTGAACTATGGAATGTATCCAGAAATTTCCAGAACGAATACACAATTCTTACAGTGTACGATTCATACACTTGTTTGCTGATGTGTGCTAGCAGAATGCCCGTCTCCGATGCCCTTTCACCTGTGAGGATTGGCCGCTCACTGGCCACTCCATGAGGCTAGGCACTCCTTGAGCTACTACAAGATGGGTCCAGTGCACTGACCACCTCTCATTACTATTATCATTATTTTTATTTGTGTGTCAAAGGCCCAGTGGACATGTGTGTGTGCTGCTTTCCTATCACACCCACACTCTCCAGGTAAAATAGGAAAGAGTGCCGTGCGCAGCCTCCGTGCTTCCGAGGCGGGTTCCTTCTACGTGGGCTTCTTCAGTGCTTTCTTCCTGAATACAACCACCCCGGCTCAACCTCACAGTGGATGGGAGAACTGAACACACTTCCTGTAAAGCACAAGACTAGTCCAGAGCCTCCTCTCTTGCCACTCCTGTGAAATACAGTGGTCGAGACTCTAGCCGGAGCAATTGGACAGGAGAAAGGAGCAAAAGGGATGAAATCAGAGAGGAAAAAGTCCAAGTGCCAGTGTTTTTTTTTTTTATTCTTTAGTTGTAGGTGGACAGAATATCTTTATTTTATTTTTATGTGGTGCTGAGGATCGAACCCAGTGCCTCACGCATGCTAGGCGAGCACGCTACCACTGTGCCATAACCCCAGCCCCCCAAGTGCCAGTGTTTGCGGATGCCATGATCCTAGGCCCAGAAGACCCAAAAAGTGGCACTGGAAGATGCTGGAGCTGATAAATTCAGTAAAGTGGGAGCCTACAAAATCAACATGCAAAAATTGATCACTTTCCCACACATCAGTGATGAATCTGCTGAGAAAGACATCAGGAAAACAGTCTCAGCTGCAATAGCCACAACAAGAAAAGGGAAAAAAAAGGGATCAATCTAACCAAGGAGGTGAAATACCCCTACAATGAAAAGCCAAAGCAATTCTAAGCTTTAAAAAAATACTTGGAGGCTTTGCAACATCTGACTTCAAATTCCGCTCCAGAGCCACAGTGACAACAGGGCACAGTCCCAGCAAAGGCACACACAGACCAGGGGCAGAGAGGGAGGCACAGGAATGACCTTCCAGGCACCGCGGCCTGATCCTCGACAAAGGTGCTGGAGCTCACTGGAGAAAAGACACCCTGAAAAGTCAGCTCAAAGTGGATCCAAGCCCTCAGAGTTGGACAGAAACTGCAGCTCCTAGAAGAAAATGCAGGGTCCACACCCCAGCATCCAGGCACAGGCGACGACTGTCTCCATAGGACCCTAAAGCTCAGGAAATAATGCCAAGCATTAATGTATGACATGGCATCAAATTAAAGAGCTTCACAGCAAAGAAAGCAATTAAATGTGTGAAGAGAGAGCCCACAGAGTGGGAGCAGATATTTGTCAGCTACTCTTCTGACAGAGGATTAATATCCAGAAAATACAAAGAGTCAAAAATAGTTAAAAAAAGACTTTACACCAAAAAACCAAATAACCCAATTAATAAATGGGCCAATGAATGAAATACTACTCAAAAGAAGAAATAAAAATGGCGAACAAATATACGAAAACAAATATTCATCATCTTTAGCAATTGGGAAAATGCAAACCAAAACTACACTGAGATTTCAGCTCACATCAGTCAGACTGGCAGTCATCAAGAATACAAACAAAAATACACGCTGGAGAGGGCGTGGAGAAGAAGGAACACTTTCGCACTGTAAATCAGTACAACTCTTACACGGTGATTGAGTTCAGCCACCATGGAAATCCACATGGAGGCACCTCAAAGGACCAGGCATGGAACCACCATGTGATCCAGCAATGACATAGCTCCTTATACACCCCAGATAATCAGAGTCATCGTGCTACAGTGACATGTGCATGCCCATGTCTACAGAGCTTGATTCACTGCGCCAAGTATAAAACCAGCTTTGGTGTTCATCAAAGGACAAATGGATAAAGAGAACATGGCATATGCACACAACAGAGTTTTATTTGGCCATAAATAAAAATGAAATTATGTCATTTGCAGGAAAATGGAAGGCACTTGAGACCATTATGTTAAGTGAAATAAGCCAAACTCGGAAGGTCAAAGGTCGTATGTTTTCTTTCACATGTGGAAGCTACAGAGGAAGAAGGGAAAGAAAGATGTGTGGGGGGGGGGGCGTCTCATGAAAACTGAAGATCAGTAAACTGGGTGTGGTGGGGGGAGTCCCGGGGAGTGATATTGGCCAAATTATATGTTAGATTGTGTGCATGTTTGGATATGTAGCAATGAATCCCATCAATCCATATAGCTAGAATGCACCGATGAAATCATGGAAAAAAGAGAAAGAAAGCATCCGTTACAGCAAGTAAGAGCAGACTGCCCTGCGCTGCAGGTGGACCCGGAGCTTCGAAGGGATACAGTCTTCACAGTGTGGGTAGGGAAAGAGCACTTCCGTTGAAAGTGATCCCCACCTGTATGGAGCCCTGGTGTTCGGAGGCCCACAGCACAGGGACGCCCCACCATTGGGGAGGAGCCCGGAGGACAGTGGAAGGCAGCCTCCAGAGGAGCCCTGGCCCCGGGAGCCCCAGGGCGCCACGGCTCCTGCTTCCCTTCAGCCTCGCACCCAGAAGCCGACTGTGGCAGATGCTGAGGACTCTGTGGGAGGGGTGACCCGCCCCGTGTGGATCAGGAGACTTCCGGTCCTGAAGACCTGCTGAAGCTGTCTGGCTGTGGCACCCTGGGGCTCCCGGGGCGAGGGCTCCTCTGGAGGGTGCCCTCCACTAGTCCTCCGGGCTCCTCCCCAGTGGCGGGGCGTCCCTGTGCTCTGGGCCTCCGAACACCAGGGCTCCTCTGCCTCAGCGACCCATACCGCACTCATCCCGGCTTGCAGACTGGAATCAGTCTCTGTGCGCATACATTCTTGTGTTCTCAGGATGCAAGCTGAAGGGCTGGAATGTTCCAGAGGCCTGGTTAAGAACAGGTATGAGGTCAGTGTCCTGTGGCTACACACAGGCTTGCTTTTCTCCTTCAGACACGGGACATGAGCTGATGTCCGAGGACGTCCTCTTGCTGATTTAGGACCAACCTGGATAGGAAAACCCCCTTCCATCCAGAATCATGCAGCTCCAGGTATGGCCATTTGTTAGGATGCAGAGTCTGAGTGTCCGCTCCGTCCCGGGGCAACTGGGTCTACCCGTCTTGACTGAGATTGAGAAGCCCTGGTGTAGAGGGTGGAGAAAGCCCAGGTTCAGCTTGGGCCTTGGTCCTGGTGGCAGTCAGGAGGCGGGAGTGTGCAGAGTGGGTCCCGGCCTTTCCCGCAGGCGCTGTCTGTCCTCTGCTGTCTGCATGAGGACAGCTAGAAGAGCTGCTGGCACCTTGAGTCCCAGCCTCCAGAGCTGCGGCCAGTACCTTCACAGGTGGAGCCAGTGACCCAGTCAGTGGTGTCCTGCAGTGGCTGAGCTGATGGCTTGAGGCAACTGGTCCCCAGACCACTCTTCACAGCATAGCCACAGAAACTCCTCAGACAGGGCAGGGACACAGGGAGGGGGCACAGTGCTTGAGGGATGGGGTGTCCCAGCGCACCCAGGGCACCATTCCACTGCAAAGGACTCGGGGTGCCCACACCCACAGGCAGGAGGCAGAGCTGACATCTGGCATTCCTGTTTAGAGGGAGCAGCTGAGGGACCTGTCCTCAGGTTTTTCTTCTGATTTGGTTCTTGAATTTCAATTTGCCCAAACAGAAAATATAGTGTTGAAGTTCAGGTCTATTGTTAGAACACATGTAAAAATAAATCTTACATGGCACATCGACATCGCTTCTTACAGAGTTCATAGGATTGATTAGATTAAATAAGACGATACTATAAGTCCAATATAAATGATGTTCTCTATAGGAATTATATAACCTTGAAGACCCCAGTTATATGAATCTCTGTTTATACGCATGTGGTGTACACACATACTCACACACCCTGGGCCAACAATACGGCTGCTTCCCTGCTGTGTGAAAGACACAGGGCCACAACTGCTGGTCTTCAGGCTTTAGTGTCACTGGATCCTGGGAGTCTGAGACCAGCCTGAGGGACCGTGCCCTTCCCCCCAAAATTACAGATATATATGTGTATATATATAACACAGCCTATACAGGAACATGGTCTGGGGTCTTCTGGGAACTGGGTGAAAGTGTGAGTCCATCCACAGAGTCGAGAATAACTTTCAGTCTGGGTGAGAAACGGCTGAATGGCTTCTGCCCGTCCCTGGGGGCAATGTGCAGCCCCAGCAGGGCCCTGTCGGCTCACCTCCTGCAGCGCCTGGGCCTGCGAGCCTCCCTGATTCCCTCCTCCCTCAGGTGCTTCTGGTGCAAGCCACGGGCTTTCCAGACAGAACACCTCCAAGAGCCTCACGGATCCCATGAGCGTCTCGACTGTCCATGTCCAGGGCTTCAGGAGCCTCTGGGAGACCAAGGCTGGGCCCCTTCCCTGTCCTCGGTCACACCCTGGTCTTTCTTTCCTTGGCACACTTTCCTGATGACAAATCTTTAGCGTCTTTTCAACTTGGCCAGGCTGAAATGTCCCTGTCATTCAATTCTGCTCCAGCGGCTCCAGCCTGTCCCTGTGAGTCTGCCCGCCTCCTCCCAGGGCAGTTAGCTTCGGCTCTGGGCCCGCCAGTCCTCGGCCGTCCTGTTCTTGTCTCCAGTAGCAGCCCCCGCATGTCCCTCTGCACCCTCCTGGGCAGCGTGGCTGAGGTCTGTGTCTGCGGGACTATCGCCTCGTCTACACAGAGGCACGTGGTACACGTCCCCTCCCCTGGAGGGCCCGCGCTCTGTCTCTGGGACACGCGCTAGGATGCCGAGGAGTTTCAGCTCTGATGTTGGTGCGGCTCTCGGGCTTCCCCGGGCCTGCCCCAGGCTGCTTTCTCAAAGACAGGCCTTTCTCACTTGTGCCTCCATTACTGGAGCGCACCCACTGGGCAGCCTGTGTTGGGCTTGTGGCCTGTCGTCTGAGGGTCTCAGCCTGAGGGTGGGGTCTGACGCATTCGTGTCTAAGGTTCTTGCTGGTGCAGCTGGGCGCGTGCGGTCCCCTCTGCTGTGCTCCTCCGTGTCCCCATGTCCCATGGCATCTGTCCTGTTTCTCCTGTTCACATAAGACCAACTTTTCCCTGTGGGTTTTAAATCATCTAACAGTTTTCACAGTACTTCTGGCCACTCCTGGTGGTCTCTCCAGGGCCCACCACCTACATCAGAATCTCCTCAAGACAGATGACAACTTAACACCACGAGACACAGAGCCAGGTGGACAGAGGCCGCCCCTCGCCCTGCTGTGCCGTCTGGTGGGTGTGCTGAGCTTCCATGTGGAGACCACACTGCGCAGCTGCAGCTGTTGTGGGCTTGTTTCAGGGCCTGGGTGTTGCCAGTGTCCCTTCTCTTCCTGAGTCCTCCTGACAGCTGCCACCTGCAGTCTGCTCTGCACTCCTACCTTGGAGCCTGCTCCGTCCCCTCCTGGTGCTGTTGCCAAATGCTGTGCCCTCTGTAACCCAGGGCCACCCATGCCATCACATGGTGGCTTTGTGCCACTGAAGTCAAAGACGGACAGTTGCATCCCATGTGTTTTGACATGTCTGTGTGGCAGAGATGACATGGATGGGCCTGTGTCACCTCTCGCATCTCGGGGCTCCCTCCCCATGCCTGTGTGCAGACGCTGCTTGCTGGAGAACTGCTCTCGGAGTCCCAGCCCCTCGGACTCAGCAGCCCCTGTGCCAGGCTGGCCTGTGGGCACTGATTCTCAGGTCTCTTCTCCCGCTGTGAGCATCCTCATTCTGCCCTGGGTGGCACAGGACCGTCCTCACTGTGGTGTGCCAGGCAGGGACCTGCGTGGCACCTGTCCTCCTCGGGTTGGTGGGGCCCCTTGATGTCTGACTGCTGCTTGTCGTCAGGTTTGGGAAGTCGTGGGTCCTGAGTGCGGGCCTCGCTGCCTGGCCCTGTCTCCTGTGCTCCTGCTGCTGCTCTCCCCGGGAGGTCCTGCCGGCCCTGCGGGAACCGGGCACCCCCGTGGGTGTGTGTTTGATATGCTCAACCCGCCTAAAGAAGGAAGGGAGCTGGCATCCGACATCTCACAGCCAGGCACGCTGCCTGCCAGCACTTTAGGAGGCTCACAGACAAGCTGACAGGCAGGGCGGCCCTCACCCGAGGAGAAGGAGAAGGCCCCTCCCGCTGGGTGGAGGCCTGGCTGTGTCAGGGTGACTGTCAGGGACACAGGGCCCTCGTCTCCAGTGGCTGCTTCCTGGCTTGCTGTGTCTGCAGGGCACCTCCTAGAGGACCACGCTGCCTGCTCCGTCATCTGCTCCAGGTACGGTTGCTTGGCTGGGTGGGGCCAGAGCTCCCCAGGCTCCCCAGCAGAGGGCCTGCACAACCCAGGTGCCTCGGTTCCTGGGCCTGTCCACCTCTGGAACACTCCTGGATGTGCCCTGATGACCTGCGGGGTGCTAACGTCTCCTTCCTCTAGGATTCTCTCCACGCCCCTCTGAGACCCATTGTCTGTGTTGCAGCTAAAGTAACACATCTCAGCCACCAAACACTGCCTCCTGAGCCCCTTCAGGATGAAGTCCAGAGCCTCCACTCCTGGGTGGGCAGCCACGCGGCCCTCCTCTCCAGCTGCACGTGGGCACGCCTGCTTCAGCATCTCTGCCTCTGTCTCTGTCTGCAGCCAGCCCTCGTGCTCCTCTCCATCTGGAACCTTCATATTGAAAACAGTGCAGGTCCTCTTGCACGGGAGGCGGTGTGGTTTATTTTTCATGCCTCTTACACAACATTTATTTCAGTACTAATCTCATGGATCTGGAAATGTTTTCCCATCTGTCACATGTACTCAAGGTGAGATCATGGACACCTGAGATGTGGCCTTCCACCTTCAAGCCCTGGGTGCTGGACACACAGGAGTTCAGTACGTTTAACATGTAGAATTGGCTGTGGTGTGGCCCTACCTTGCTCAGGGCTGCCCTGTGTAACCTGTGCAGGGAGCGTGACCAGTGTCTGGCAACTGCAGATGAGAGGCGCAGGTGCACAGCAGGAAGTGGGGCCCAGAAACGCTGACGGGGGTTTGCTGGAGCTCAGAGGGCAGGGTGTCCACTGGCTGTGGATGGCAGCAGAGCCTGCTGGGAGGAGGTGAAGGAGCCTGCCTCGGGGCTGCTTGCAAGCCCCAGGTCCTCTGGGGAGTCAGGGTGCCCTGTGGCAGCAGTGGACAGAAGCGCAGCCAGACCTGCAGTCCAGGCCAGACTGCAAAGAAAGCCAATGCCATCTTGAGGCGCAAGGCGCTGATGCCTTGCTTTGGTGAGTGCGAACATCTGCGTGAGGGAAAGTGATGATCTTATCTCCTATGATGCCTCTGCAGACAAGATGAAGAACCTCAACCTACCTGATCTAAGGACTGTGAAGATGTCTGCGTGTGATTTATGTCCTAAGACCAGAATGCAGCTGATGCCAGAAGACACGGAGGGGAGGCAGAGTCCGCTTGCCCGAGGCTAGCCTGCCGCCTTAAGCCACGCCATGCGGGAGGCCTATGCCGGCCCTACACCGCTTGCAGCCTCCACTTGAGCTGAGCAGTGCCCACAGAGAACTGCAGGGCCTGAGAAGGCGAGAGCATCTGCATTCACGATCTAGGTGTCCAAGCTGAAATCTGCACCACCCTAGGGGTTTCGCAGACTTATATATTACTTTTTTTATCCTAAAGAATTTAAGAATCTGCTGTAAGCTCAATGCAAATTAAAGCCACTCTGTGAGCACAGTTTGGATTCTAGAAATCCAGATGCTCCCCCTGCTCCTCCAGCCCTG